>JAXASZ010000503.1:0-34127 GCA_038407095.1 Ceratocystis destructans
AAATTCCACGCAAAAAAACATCTCAGCCGTGTTTTTTTCCCCCTTCTTTTGCCTCCAATTGGTATTTGCCTGTTTTGTCTTTCTCTTTCTCTCCCCTCCTCCCCCCCCCCCCCCCCCCCCCCCCACACCAAAATAGTTTGGTGAAACAGCTACCAGACCGCAAGGTTATCACACGAAGTGCCGAAAGGAAAGAGATCGCAGAGAAGATAGTCGCCATGAAGCCCATGGTGACGTTGCACATCGGAGACCACGACCCTTTGATTTTAGTAGTAGAGCCTATAGGTAGACACAGTCCTAGATAGATAGACACAGTCCTAGACATCGTTATCACGACCCTCCCTTGTTACGCGGAAGGCTATAGTCGGAGATGCATGTGGCCCCAGTACAAATACACAGCATTCTGTATTGCTCACCGCCTTGATGGCTTCTTCTCGCATCTTCATCTAAGCTGCCAGAATAACCAGGAGCCGAAGCTCAAGACCAGGTCAGAACTATCTTCATTTTCCCCTCCCGTTTTTGGAGGGTGAGTGCTGCCGTTTGCTGACGTCAAGTGAAATCTGGTAAGAGTGAAGTCGCTTTGAATCTGATATAGCGTGATTATTTGAGTTCATATGTATATATATATATATATACGCAGCAGTACAATAAAATCACCGTACCGTGCTAACAAAAAAGTCCATTTTTCTCCGATACACTAGCGTGTCAGCATACCATAGAGACCGTTTATACCTTCTTCTCCAGCACTAACTGTCATGCGTCATGATATTACAAGGATTATAAGCAAAATGGGAAAGAAACGGGAGAAAAGAAAAGAAACAAAAAGTCTCAGGATAGGGGGATAGAGGGGGAGAAGAAAGAGAAAGGAAAAGAAAAAAAAAACAGGAAAAAGAGAAGCAAAGTAGTAAAGAGAAATCAAAGATTAAAAAAAGGTCTCGAAAACGAGCTCGCCAGCATACACCTAGAGCACCCAATATCCTGGCGTCACTTGTGCAACTCGTGACTAGGACTGAACTGCGCTATTTAGTTGGTTGGATCTGTCACTTTAATCTCAACAGGCGGTGCTACCGCTGTCGTCTCGTCTAGTAGCAAAGCCTTTTCGGCTGACGTGTGGGACTCGTCCGATTCGTCTTCGGACCGGTCGTCGTCAGCCGTCGAATAGCGGATAAAGCGGTAGGCTATCCGGATAATGTGAGACAGCCAGATGAGGTTAAGAGTCTGCAGGGCTGAGAGCAGCGTAGTGGCAATGACCTGGGCTAGCAGACACTTGTACTGCTCGTTCTCCCAGTCTAGCTCAAAGGGACCGACAGTGCGAAATTCAAAGAAGAGCGAGATGAGAATACGGATGTTGATGAAGTGGCGGCAGTATATCCAGACACACATGAAAAGAAAGAAGTAGGGGCCGACTATGGGAGAATCGATATAGTTGAGGGTCTTGGAGGTCTAGATTAAGAGAAAATGCAAAAGGTTGGTCAGCCAAAATGGAGTGATAACAGTAACAGCACAATACAGACAAGGAATCGAGTAGACTTACGGCCAGGAAAAAGTCACTAATATCATGTGTGGTAAACACCGCTAGACCCACGTAGGTGAAATGAAAGCGGTAACTTAGGGCGATGAGCGTTAGGGATACCACATGGTGCAGGCAAAGTTCCTTGTAGTCCTTGCGCTGCTTCTCCAGGCCCAAGATCATCACAATGGCCTGCTGGGCCCAGAAGGCAGCCTGGAACAGATAATAGAATTTGAAGACAGCTTCATGCGTCCGGTGAGGAAAGTTTTCGTACATGCCGTGGGTATTATAGTACCATACAGGCGTTTTACTCATGACGTACATGCCGAAAGGGCACACACAGCCAAAGTAGATGGCGCTGTACATTTGCTCCATGAAACGGGCCTGCTTAGAACGAGACAGTCCAAACCAACGGGCCAAGGGGCGCAGAATGACCTGCATGACGAACTCGCGCGTAAAGGACAACACAATTGTGTAGAAGACGACAAAAGCGATATCCCAGAGACCTTTGCCATATTGGAGAGGCGAGCCGTCGGTGGGTTGCTCAAGCGGATAGCTGAGGAAGATGAAGTGATATACGGGATTGGACGGCGACGGGTTGAGAGCATATAGGGGGACAAAGGCAAGAAGCATGGCGGCGGGTATCAGATATGTATGCTTGATCATGGCGTTGTTTGCTGTGTGGAGGAGACTGCGACCACGCCGTTTCTTGGACTTTTTATCTGTGTGCTAAGGAGTAGAGAGGGTTAGCGAGGGAGCGCGGTCTAGAATGAAGGGTATTGATGCTGTCTATACCGATGATGAGTCGTTAGCATCCATAGCCATGCGGCTGGATGCCAGAGCTGGAGCACGCGTGTCTCCTAGGCGAACCTCGGAGCCGAGCAAACTAGACTTACGGCGTCGACGGGGCCCGGATCCATCCTCGGTAGTTGGGGGAGATAATGTCAGAAGCGGCTCTTTTTCGTCGGCCATAATGTGGAATGAAGCTAGGAGAGAGAAGGGTAACAATAATGAATTATGTAATTATTTTTTAGCCTGCGGAAGGAGTGGCGAAGACAAGCAAATGGGTAGCGGGACTTTGTTATAAGATGTTGAACTGAGTTTGACCGAGGTTGAAACGTGTATTCGAGATAGTAACAAGGAATGATAGGACCAAAGACGGTAGAGCAAAAAGAAAAAAAAGAAATCGGAGTATGTCTATCTTTGCCGCATAAAAAGAAAGGACGAAAAGCAAAGACAAAGCCTTAGACTTGATTTCTTTTGTTCTCGCTCTTCTCTAGTCTGGCTTGGCAAGCTTCTTTTGCTGTTGCTTTCGCTTTTGCTGCTTTGTGCCTTTGCTGTGCTGTGCTTCACTTCAGGGGGGATTCTTCGTGTCGTGTTCTGTGGAGATTTTGTAACAGACAAGCAGGGCCTTATGCTGGGGTTTAGATTAATAAACAACGTCACCAAGAGCAAATGAGAAGATGGACATTGATAAGACAAGAAGGGAAAACAAAAAGACAGACGCAGAACGGCGCAATGAAGGCCAGCTAGATACAGTAGATGAAGCAGAAAATGAGAAGAAAATCATGCAAAATTGATGGGGAAAAAGGACCTAGGAAAATTACAAACTTGTGGGGCCTTGTCTATTCGGAAGCAAAGCCTCTCCCGGCCCTTCCTGACCAGAATCCTTAGCAGGGAAAGGGCCCGTTCGGTATCTTCGTAGCCCGGCCTATCACAGGTTAAGTAGTATGTATTGTTGAAAGAAAACAGAGGAAGGCGCGCCCGGAGCAAGTCTGGCAAATTGGGGCTTTTTTCCTTTCTTTTTCTCTTTTCCCACAACTGTGAATTTTTTTTTCTTCTACTAGGGTTTGGGTGACACGGAGGCAACAATACCTTTGTTCTCAAAGACACGTTCCCTTCGTCGCACGAAAGTGACATGAACAAAATACTTGCTTGTGGACCCTAGCTAACTAGTAAGTAACCAATCATAGAATACTTGGGTCGCTTTTCCCTCTATATGACTTCCTCTCCCCCCGGCTCCTCTTGGTTTTTATAATGTTAGCACCCGCCTTGGCTGAAGCGCGCTCGCTCGGTCCATGCAACACAAGCCTCATGGGTGAGAACCCTAAGCAGGAAGTACCAGGGAACGAACCCACTCTACTACTGTCCTCCTGTCGGAGACTGAAACATCTCGCCGCATCGGCCCTCTGTTGCCTCCTTCCACTGTCTGGCAAACTCTCTCATGCCGCCCTGGCCGCCTAATCCCGCATCGACCACCTCCCTGGGAAGTTTGTGTGCTGAATATTGTGTCGAGCTAAAGTTATATGCAGAAGGATCCTCCTTGTTTACCAATCTCAGGTCTGGTTCAAGATAGTCATCATCATCTGTGCTCGAGTCTATACTCTCTAATATGTCAACGACTGCTGCGCCATCCAGCTTCAAGCGGACAAAGCTTTCCTGCTTTCCCTTCTCTGCTGGGGAAGAAAAGGAAGCTACTGGAGGTGGACCGATAAGCGGCCGTGGAACTGTCTTGTTCAGCAGCTCTTTCCAGTCAAACAGAATTGAGTCTGTGGTTGATGCCCATGGATTGATGTCGATGAGTCTCGGGCGGCCTAGACCCGTCCCATCTGTTGTGTTATGGTCCTCGGGGATATACACATCAAATACGAAACTGTCATCGGGGAATGTCATGCGAAGCTTGGTCTCGAAAAAGTCGTCAACCCGGTCAACAATGTCGGGTTTGAGCTTGAACAAAAAGTCGTAATAGTTGAGATCCCGCTGGCAGATGCCAATTAAATTGCGCTGCTTGACAAAACACCTGAACTCAAGTGCCGGGTGCATGTTGAAAAATGGTCGTAGGACGAGTGCATATTTAAACGGGTTGGTGTCATGGCTGGTTGGGCGGTAGTCGTCAATGGTCTCTTCAAACGCATGTTCCAAATCATGAGTCACAAAGCTAGAGCTTTTGAGTAGGAGGTAAATGTCGTTGGGGCTTGTGCATTTAAGCGTGTTTTGGTGTCGGGATATCCATGCTGCATCCTTGGGCGTAGACCAGTTCAGCTTTGGCACAACACTGCCACCAAGCTCTTGAATGGCGTCGTTGATCATCTTGTGCTGAAGTGGAAAACGTATGTTGGGCGGTGTGCGCTCTTCCTCTTCCTCTTCCTCGTCGTCTGAATACACTTCGCGTACAACTCCTGAAGATACGGGGCCAGTTGAGTGCCACTCCTCATCCGCTGTCTCTTCTTGCTCATCATCATCAGCTAAAAGAATGCCGTCTTCCTTAAAGTAGCTAACCATCTCCCGAGTCAGGGGAATAATGCGAGACTTGATGCAACTTGCGCGATACCTGTTGCAGTTTAATTAGACCGGTGCATTGTAATATGGCTAGATCACCTGGATCAGGCAAATAACCAGAACATACCGAGGGAACCATTGATCATAAGCGCAATTGACCATGTGAGACTTTTTAATGGGCGGGAATTTGTCTTCCCCTGATGGAGAATTAGAGCTTGTAGCTTCAGGCATCGTGATAAGCGAGAGTGGAGATGAATAATGCGATTGATGTTGAGAGTGTACTTATGGCGAACCAAGATCGAATACTAAGTTTATTGGCAGGGAAATGTGGCTCATGAACAGAGGGAAACGATAGATGGAACAGCACGTCGATATGACATAAATTGCGGTTTTCACATGCACGCATAGACCAAGAGTCATGATTCAGACTTTTTAGAGGGGCGGCCCTTCTGACCCTGGCTTTCGATACCCCGCGACCGACAGAAGACATTTCTTATCTTATCGGCGACCTCAGCCTTGCGCCAAGGCCCATTTATATTTTTAAAGTCTGGTTCCTGTACTTCTTTCTCAGCCTTGTCGCATCTACCATCCCTCACCTTCATTTTTTGTAATAAATATCTTGCATCAAGCCTTTATCCTGTCAAAGCAATGGATAACGTCGGTCTTTCAACACCGCGTGGAAGCGGAACGTCGGGATATGTTCAGCGGAACTTGGCGCATATCAAGCCGCGTAACTATCCCGCTCACAATCCCGACGCTGAAATTAAGGAACACCGGCCTCGCGAGGCTAACCAGGACATTCTGGAACATGACCGCAAGCGAGCCATTGAGTCCAAGGTGTTTGACTTGCGCGACAAGCTAGAGGACGAAGGGTATGTATCTTATTTTTAAACTTTTTTATGGCAATTTTAAAATTTGCGGTAGCTAACTACAGATATCGTGGTACAGCGTTGATGAAGACGAAATCGATCAGCGGTGCGATAACCTTCGCAAACAACTGCTTGCCAAACTCAATAACTCCCGCGCCTCTGACCCACGCGGCGGCCGTCGCGACTTTAAGGCCCACGAGGTCCATGAGATGGCTGATGCCAAGCAGCGAGAAAGTGAGCGAATGCGCCGTGCTTTGCGCCTCGGGCGTGGCAATAACAGTAACAGCCATGGTTCTAGTGGCCCTAGCGGGGGACCTAGCAGTAGCTCGAACCCTGATGGCCCCGGCAACGGCTCGGGTCGTAGAGATAGGGATAGGCATGATGAACGCGATCGTGACCACTGGAGTGGCAGCGGCAGAAACGAGCGGCGTTATAGAGACCGGGACGACCCGAAACACACGCATGATTATCGCAAAAGAGGCAGTAGTGGCGATAGATATAGGCGCGGGGACTCGGATGAGCCGCCGGCACGGGATGCTTCGCCTGGCAGAGGTAGGCGGCGGAGTAGAAGCCCAAGTGACCGGGGAGGCTCACGCTCGCCTGCGGGGTCATCGCCGTTGTCACGATCTCGGTCTGTTTCCAGCTCAAGGAGTCCTTGATTCTGGGAGCATGGTTTCCTATGATTTATGGTATAATGTTCTGTATTAATTTGGGCGTTGTTTTTTCAACTTTTCTTTTTTGCAGGCTCATTGCAATAAGCTTTTTTTCTTTTTCTTTTGAACTATTCGTATCTTTGTGTTAATGCATACCGGACTCGTGCTTGGCCATGTCCACAAATGTAAGGAATATTAATTGTATGCCTCTAAAATCTCAGCTTTGGCAATACAAACACAACTAGTAGTAGCGCAACCATCAGCCCGTACACCCATGCAAATAGAATCATGCGGCCCCACCAGCCCTTTCCCTCGGTCATGCGCCGTAGGGCCGACATTCTTCTACTTGCGGCATCCATAGTTTCCTCTGTCTTACTCATGCCATCGCCGGCCTTACTTAGAGCATCTTTATCTTGATCTAGTGTGTCGGAAAAGCGCTGTGATGAGGCCTTGAGCGCTGACGCCATCTGCAGAATTGACTCGCTCAATGCGTTTTGTTCCGCTCGTTGGTGGTCTAGGATCGCCTCAGCCGTGGCATTGGACGTTTGCGGTGCCACGAGTGAGGATTTGCCGCTGCTGCGTGAGCCAAAAAGCGCCTCACGCGCAGTCGTTTGTGCGCCAGAATCGGGTACAGAAGACGGGCTGGGTTCTTGACATGCTGTTGGTGTGGCAGGGGTGGTGGTTTGCTGGCGACGTGTACGTGGTCTGAGCATCTGTGCTGTGACGGTAGGAGCCTCTAATTGGTCCTCTAGCCGTGTATACGTTGCTGGCTCTGAGTCTGGCTCTTCTATAGACGGTATCACGTCCTCGTCGGGGGATTTCCTGGGTGAAGCACCTTCAGGGGCCTTGGACGTTGGTTTTACTGCGTCGATCAAGATCTCATCCATCCACTCGCTGTGTATAGAGTCTGAGTCACTATCATTTCTTAGAGCTTGCAGATCTGAAATGAAGTCTTCCTTGTAGATATTATCTAGGCTTTTGAGACTGCCTCCATTGCGCCACTCGTCGTTGGCAATGCTGGCCTTTCTGTGGGTATCCATCGTGAAGCAAGGGAGTTGGGAGTATGCGGTTGAGGATATCAGCGTAGTCTAAGGTTGGGCAACCGCGATAATTTTGCTTGCAAAAGAGAAGTATGTGGGTAGGCGTAAGGGGAGGCAATATTGACGTCAGCAACGCAAAATACAAATAGACGTTGGAATCCAGATGGTTGATGGGTGATGTTGTAGTACAGGATAAGGGTCGATAAGTCACGTGACGCTTTGGGCAGCAACACATGCATCCATGTACAAGCACGCTATGTATTGTTCTATAATTTAATGTAAAGTAATTGAAGTCAAAACAGCTAATAGAGTATCTTATAAGACCATGAATAACGAAACTATACTGAATATTTGCTTCAAGAGGTTGACTTGAATTGGGGAATGCCTGGTGCCGTTACTTGACATCTAATCCTGAGCATTGAAAATAAGTGTAGTCTATTAACCCTAATATGATTCTGGAGACTAAATACATCCACGACATCGCTTATACTAAGCTGTATTTGATATTCTTTACTATTTGCCTTTTCCATGCAACTTCCGTGTGCTTCTACCGCACGCTCTTGGCCGCTTTAACAAAGGCAGAGATTTTGGCTAAGCTCTGCTTACCATCCTCTTCCACACCACTGCTAACATCAACGCCAATCACCCGATCGGCATACTCACCCACCGCCTTGACAGCCTCGACGACGTTATCCGGATTCAAACCACCAGCAAGCATAACTCTAAGGTTTGGATCCTTACCTAGAACACTCTTGACACCGGCCGCATCTAGAAGCTTCCCGGAGCCAGAGCCAGAGTCTAGCAGAGGAATAGTATGGAGACCCCGAGAGCCAATGCCAACCTGGCCTGGTTTAAAGCAGCGAATCACCGGCACAGGGATCTGAGAGGCCCACTCGAGCGGTTCTTCGCCATGGAGTTGGACCATATCAAGACTAAACTTTGATGCAAGAGAAATAACCTCTTCCAGTGGTTGGTTCTGGAAAATACCTACCAGACGCGGCTTAGATGCGGGGAGGCGCGACTCAAAGGCGGAGAAGAAATCCTGGGCACACGAAGAAGGCGAGACTGTAGTAGCTGCAGATGTAGCCTTTCCGTGCACGGCGTGAGAGATGGCTAGCGCTGTTTCTTCGGTGATGCAGCGCTTCGCGCCGGGAACAAGGCAGATGCCAATGAAGTCGGCGCCGCTGTTGACAGCCTCCAAAGCTGCTTCAACCGAGCGAGTTCCACAAATTTTGGCAAGCAGAGGTGAGGGTGCAGCTGCTGGCTTGGCAGTTTCAGCACCGGCACAAAGCTTCTCAATGAAGCTAGAGGCGTCGGGGGCACGCATGAGAGCTTCGCCAACCAGGATAGCATCAATGCCGTCGTTCTTGCATTGTTTGACATCGTCATGTGAGGTTATGCCGCTCAAAGCACAGAGAATAGTATCCTTGCCAACCATGCTACGTAGACGGCCTGCTGTGCCAATATCAACCTCAAAGGACTCCAGGTTACGGTTGTTTACGCCAATCGCCTTGGCACCTAGCCTGACGGCGATTTCCATTTCGTCGGCGTTCTGAACCTCAACTAAGGGCTCCATGCCTAGCGACAACGAGTAGTCATAGAGCTTCTTTAGCAAGGCTTCCTCGAGCATTTTGACAATCAGCAACACCGTGTCGGCTCCAGCAAGCCGAGCCTCCAGGATTTGGTACTCGTCAAAGATAAACTCCTTGCGCAGAATGGCTGGTCTGTTAGGCATGCTACTCAGCACCTGACGCACTGCACGCACATCATCAATGCTTCCCTTGAACCACTCAGGCTCAGTGAGCACGGAAATCACGCTGGCACCAGCCAGTGCGTACTTGTGGGCCTGCTCAGGCGCCGAAATATCCAAGTCAAAGATACCTTTGGAGGGTGATGCACGCTTGACTTCCGCCATGAGCGAGATTTCGAAGGGGGACTGACGCAGACGATGTAGGAGTGGAACCACAGGCGGTGCAGCATTGAGGTCATACGCAGACTGCAGGTCGCTTGGCCGTAGACCAGGGATTAGCTTCTGGGCATCAACGGCGATCTTGCGGGCAGCGTAAATGCGGGCTAGGATGTTTCCGGACGGCTTGACGTGGGGGACAGCAAGATTCTTGGAAGATGGTAAAGCAGAAGAGGAAGCTTCCTTTTGTAGACGAGCATTCTCCTCCCAGGTGCCGCCCTGCATCTTCAGGAAATTGCGGATCATGGTGCGGCCCTGGGCAGTCAGGATGCTTTCAGGGTGGAACTGCACGCCCTCAACGGTGTTCGTCTTGTGGCGAACACCCTGTATGACACCCTGCGAGCCGTCTGGTTTGGCGATCCACGACGTCACTTCTAGGCACTCGGGCAATGTGGCATGGGTGCCGGCCAAGGAGTGGTAGCGGGTGACTGGCAGACTCTGGGGCATAGTTTGGTACACTCCCTTACCATCATGGGATAGAGGGGAGGTCTTGCCATGTAGCCATTCGCCAGCTGACGATACCTCGCCGCCATAAACGTCAATGATGCATTGTCTAAGCCGTACTGTGTTAGTTATGGATGGATAGGGTACTAGAAGGCTTGGTTGAGGGAAGGCTAGATTGAACTTACTGGCCCATACATACACCGAAAATTGGGATCTTGCCGGCAAAGTGCTTCAGTGCGTCGCGGCTGATTCCACTGTCGGTCTTAGGATGGCCGGGACCCGGGCTGATGATGAGTTGGGTGGGGTTTTTAGCAATAAGCTCGTCTAGCGTGACCTGATCGTTGCGCAGGACGGTGACAGTGGCGCCTTCCAGCACCAAGTATTGGTAGATGTTCCAGGTGAAGGAGTCATAGTTATCAATCATGACTAGATTAGACGCAGTAGCCACCGGGGGCGACGGCTCCGGATGCTGCGGTGAGTGATCGATGATATCAAGGGATGCCATGGCTTTTTTTGGGGGGGGGGGAGAGCAAAATAGTGGCTAAAATGGAGGCGTAGAACAAAGCAGTAAGATCAATTGATGAAATGATAAGCAAGTTCACCCAAGTCCGGGTGCTTCGGAACGCAGTGGAGTGGAAATTTAAATTCCGCATGACGCATAAGTGCCTTGTGAAAATCGATAGGCGGGGCCAGCTTAGTCCGAGTGCGCCACAAGTTAGGGTTAAGGGAAGAGTGACTGTGCTAATAGACGGAATCGCACTATGCAGCGCCAGAGAGTCAGTTGGTGTGGTGGGCAGAACTATTTTGTATTGCACTGTTGAGCTTCTGCCTACTATTATTTCGCGGCGATGCGAATGTGCATTTTACGGGAGTAGCCTAAAGAAATACCCCATCAGCAGCTTCTCGTGGATCCCCCCATGATATCTTCCGAGTTTGTAAAATCACATCCCACCTTATTCGCACCCTTCATTCCCTCTCCTTCATCCACACCTCGCTATGTCCTTTCCAACCCATTTTTGATTGCTTCAGGTAGCCACGGTGTTGCTGAAATCGACCGGATCAAAAGAAGGCAGAAGTGATCGAGTTGACAGATACAAATAGAGAAGGACTAGCAACGGAAGGTCGAGACGATCTATCCGCGGACGGCGGACGGCGGACGGCAGTTTCTGGGCTAAATCGCTAATATTCTCGTCTAATATCAAGCAGGTATTTCTTTGCCTATTTGACTCCTTTTCTTTCTCAACCTTCAAGAGTGATGACGGCCTATTTACTGCATGGTTTGTGTTCATGGCAGTTCGAGCGCTCCACCCTTGATCTTGCATTATGGCCAGCCACTCACCGTCCATCTGTAGTACCGAGCCCCTAGTCCTGATGACCGCTCCCCGGGCCATAACTTCTCGAATATTCTGCCATCACCTACGCATAATATCCTTCTGATCTGTCTAATCTTGCTTGCTTCTGTTCTTCTACTGCGATGATCCCTCTATTTTCTATCTTTGCTCCTGCGCCCTGTTGCCAATGGATTGGTATCCGATTTAACTACCAAAGGTCTTACACTTATACCCATGACAACCGACCCCAACGTGTTGGAATAAGACTTGGTCAGATATCGACAGAAACAAGTGCCTACTCTTTAACAAGGCACGGGTTATAGACACCACCGTGTAGTCGCAGCTGTCCTTACCTTGACTAGCTACCACCCGGATCCTTTCATGATCCTTCCATTGAGCAACAATGCCTCCATAATCAGTTAGGCCTACGTAATATGCCCCGAGATTCAGTAGGTATAGAAACTTCGATGCCCCTTACCACGCTTAGGAATAAGGTTATTGTGGTGGATGCGTATGTCTCAGCCACTAGATACAGGCTCAGTATTGTGTAGAGCTTTTAAGCTAGACATCGTGGACACTAGAATCTTGGTACGCTTTTTCGTAGAGTCTATTGGATTAGTCGTGCCTTTTGAAGATTCCATGGGTCAGTAATTGCTCTAGTGTATCCGTGACGGGTGGTCACGATTCAGTCAACTTGGCAGTCATGCAACATTTCCCAAAGGGCAATCGTCCTGATATCGAGAATCAGTAGCCGAATGCTATCCTCGCTCAGGCTAGCATGACCACGTGTAACCTGACCTCACATATCACAATATCCACTACATTTGTGGTCGTGGTTCTTCTGCTATCTGCACCTTGTTATTTCAATCACCAACCATACATATAATAAGTCAATGTGCATTCATCATTATCCAACTGATCTGGGCCTAGCAATTCTGCCTCCTACTCTCTTTGACCCCATTCTACATGCTTATGCTGACTGCATCTACTGTTACCATGGAACCGGATCTGAAGCAGCTTATCCTTTCCGGTATAACTAGCTACTTAGGTAGCCATAGGCCTTGCTTTCAGTGAGACTACCAATCTCAAATCTTCAAAGACCTCCGCTCAAAAGCGAGCATGTCTGAACATGCAAATTTGGGAGACTAGTTTGTCCACGATTAGCCGGACAACTGCACAGTTTCCGAAACTCGGAAAGGCGATCAAAACACTCAATATACAGACTTGGAATTCCAACATACGCAAAGTCATCTTGCCTTGAAAAGCAATCCGGAGAAGTGATTGTTCTGCAAAGTATTCTCACATGATTCTGTCAATAAGATCATGCTTCTGGAGGTCAAGAAATTTATTCACCAAATCGAACAAGTGGTCAATTAACGCTTTGGCTCTCCAATCTACAGATTTCAGCAACAGGTGCGAAATGCATCCAAAGGTTCCGAGAGGGTTCATCATGATCAACACCTTAGAAGCACTAAGCTCTACGAAGCACTCATGGACTATCACGAGCAGGCCCATGTGCCGAAGATTGAATGCTTGTCTTTTTACACACCCATCGTTGGATTCTCGAGTATAGGCAACACATATAATATTTCCAAGCTTGCCGTTTAATATGACAAATATGTGTCATCTGAGCTTTTCTCCCAAGGCAGCGAAAGTGTTTCGAGGCAAATCGCCTTGTGCCTGTCTCATCCTAAGGGCTTTGAAGAGTGTATATCCCCAGAAGGGCTCTCCAGACCGGCGCAATAAAATGGGATGGATATGGTGTCCCGTAAATGAGGCACCTCTGCATCTCGCCAGACTGGTTCGGACTACGGGATCTCGGTCCCAAGAAAAACTTTTCGATTTCCAAACCGCCCATTACAGTAAAGAACGGCAGAGTCGTGTCAAATTTAGAATTGGGCTCTTTATAAAAACACCCCATTCTCTTGCGGGTCATATCTGCCACTTAACTGTATGTCTTTTAGCACATATTGTCAGTATCTACTTACTAGTGTAGGATATAAGGTGAAAGATGGTACTGAAAAGAAGAACGCTATAGTTGCTGAGACCTCTCTGCCTTCTCTACAATGTGTTCTCTGCATCGACGAGACCGGAATCGTTGAGCAAAACCCCCAATGAACTGCCCGACTTGCAATTGGGCACTCTCGAAAGATTGTCAAGGGGAGGTGTTAAATGTGATGAGAATGCCCTTTTGGTCGTAATAGCTTCTTTCTTTGGCTGGCAACACTGCTACATTGTCGGTTGACATCCTTGCTCACATGTGAAGTATTTATAACCAGTGAGGTAGGTATTTTGTTGCAATTCGTCAGCTTGTCTTGGACTAGACTGATGGTCTTTGTATCTTAAAACTTGATTCCGATCCGCTGCAGTGGTTATAACTGACTCTTTGCTGATCGTAGCATTTTAAAAGCCTCCTGGCTAGGCAGTGCAAAGGACGTACAAGATACCAAATTGATTGCCTTGCGTGACGAGCTATTCAGCAGCCGGTTGTGCAGTGCCTTTTTAGGGGAGTTGGTTTGATGAGAAGACGAGAATCTAGTCTTTGCTTTTCGTCATCATGTGTCTCTATCTAGGTGGGCGAAATACATGTTACATATTATACATCGCTCAACAGCCATGTATATGCTAGGGTCAACGAAATTGACATGGTATTTCCAGCCTGACGAATACCCAGCCTGCAATACTGCTTTCCCCGCATCTGACATCAGGAATACGAGAGTAGGACAAAAGAATCGCATTTTCAACTGATTCATTGTTCAAGTTTATCTGGTTTTGTTTTCATGTTTCTCTTCACTATTGCAATACACCCCATCAAGAGTCGAAATTATGAGAGCCTTCAACAAAATCAAACGTCAGTTCCAAAAGAGAAAGGAGCACATTGAAAGGGCAGGCCAAGCCACAACGCCCACCGCCCTCCCACATCTTCCAGCACAGCCAGATCATAGGCCAGCTGCTTCATCGTCAATACAGCCCGCAACCTCACCACTGTCACCGTCATCGCCACCCAAGCCCGAGCCCGAGCAGGTAGCACTGTCTACTCTCCAAGAGCAAATCTGGGATAATGCTTATAAAGGCACAAAATTGAAAGAACCAAAGCTGGTGGCGGCATTCGAGAGCATTGTCTTAGCCGAGGCCCTTAACGATGAGACTGGTGTGGAGCCCACCGATCAAATCGAAGACAGGGTGACAGCGGAGCTGAAGGTCACGTCTTGCCAAATGAGAAAGGTTGCTGAGAGGGGGATCGAAAAAACAAAGAAGCAAGCTTCTGTGAAGCAAGGTATTGATGATGGCCTGCAAGTAATCCAGGTTATCTCGGGAATCATGGATAAGGCTCTCCGTGCCGCCCCGGAAGCCGCTGTTATATGGGCAGCTGTTTCCCTTGGAATAGAGGTATGTGAATTCCATTTGTCCACAGAAAACAACACGAATGTGCTCTTGTTGGCTAACGTCACATAGGTACTGAAAAACCCCATCACCGAAGCACTTGAAAATCGCCAGGGCATTGAGTATGTTTTGGGCAGAACAGAGTGGTACTGGAACCTCACTAGTTTGCTTCTTGACGAAAATAAGAAAGACACCAGTACAGCTGTGCTACGAGAAACGCTTCAGAACAACATCACACAGCTTTTTGAAAAGCTCCTCCTGTATCAAATGAGAAGCATCTGTCTCTACCGCCGCAATCTGGTTGTCACTTTTGCGAGGGACATGTTCTTGATCGACGACTGGGTAGGCCAGCTCAATGACATCAAGCAAACCGAGAACACTGTCTTGAGAGATATGGAGCAGTACAATACCCAAAAGATCCAAAGGGAAATGCAAGTCAGTCTAGGAAACATTTACGCAGCAGTGAAGGGCCAAGCAGCGGAACAGACAAAGAGGCATCACGACGACAGGGATAAAGAATGCCTTAGAGACCTTTACACGACCAATCCTGCAACAGACAAAGAGGAAATCAAGCATAAAAAAGGCGGCTTGCTGAAAGACTCCTACAAATGGATTCTCGAACACAGCGAGTTCCAGAAGTTCATCAAAGGAGTGGATAGTCAAATACTTTGGATCAAAGGGGATGCCGGCAAAGGCAAAACGATGCTCCTTTGTGGCATCATAGATGAGCTAGACCGGGACCCGTCAATATCACCCTACTATTTCTTTTGCCAAGCTACGGGTGGTGATCGACTGAGAACGGCTACATCTGTGCTCCGCGGCCTTATCTATCACCTTGCACATTGCAACCCGCAGCTGACCAAGCACATTCGAGAAAAGTATGATTTCACGGGGAAGAAGCTATTTGAAAACGATTCTGCTTGGTATGAGGTTCGTGGGATAGCAACTAATATGCTAAAGGATCCAAGTCTCCAAAACGCCGTTCTAATCGTCGATGCTCTGGATGAGTGTACGGTGGATCGGAAGCTTCTACTTGATTTTATCACCAAATCCTCTACCACCAAGTGGATTGTATCAAGCCGTAACTGGCCAGATATTGAGGATAGTATGAACCATGCTGAGCAAAAAGTTAAGATACAGCTTGAATTAAACCAGGATTCAATCTCTGCAGCAGTCGACTACTACATCACACATAAGGTGAACGAGCTTGCGCAGAAAAAGAGGTACAGCGACGACATCAAGATTGCTGTTTTGAAACATTTGCGGTCGAATGCCGATGGCACCTTTCTGTGGGTAGCTCTGGTTTGCCAAGAGCTTTCCAGTGAAGAAACACGTAAACGCCACACCCTAGCGAAACTGAAGTCTTTCCCACCTGGGCTTGATGCTCTATACGGGCGGATGTTAGAACAAATCTCCAAGTCGCAAGATGAACAGCTCTACAAGGAGATCATTGCAAAAGCTCTTGTTGCATACCGACCAATGACTTTGGAAGAGCTACATGTTCTTGTTGAACAATTGAAAGACGTAGACACGGACGAGATGACGGAAATCATTGAATCGTGTGGGTCTTTCTTCTCCTTGATCGACAATACTTTCACCTTTGTACACCAGTCGGCAAAGGACTACTTCCTGGATAAAGCAGCGAACCAAGTCCTACCATCCGGCATTGTGCACGAACACCAAATGGTCTTCGTAAGATCATTGGATCTTCTATTCAAAACCCTGGAACGCGATATTTACCACTTGCAGGCCCCAGGGTCTCTCATTGATGATGTTACCGCTCCTAGCCCTAACCCATTGGCTGCTATTCGTTATTCTTGCATATTTTGGGTTGATCATCTACTATGCTGGGTTAATCATCATACTGACTCTCCCATAAATGTCGGACGCGGTGAAAATGACAGGATCCTGGCCTTCTTCGAAACAAAATATCTCCAATGGTTAGAGGCTCTCAGTCTTTTACGAAGCGTCTATATCGGGGTACGAGCAATTGTGAAGTTAGAAAACTGCCTGGTAAGTGGCTGCACATAAAAATCATGGATATTTAAGAAGCAAAGTTTAACATCGTATAGCAGGGAAAATGTTCAATGAACCTTCAAGAAATGGTCAAGGATGCTCGTCGATTTCTCCTCGCCCATACGAAATGTATTGAGATTGCCCCTTTTCAGGTTTACGAATCAGCCCTAATATTCAGCCCTACCAACAGTTTGATAAGACAGAAATTTTGCCATGAAGAACCGAAGTGGATTGAGTTGAAGCCAAGGGTTGAGGCGGATTGGAACGCTTGTCTGCAGACTCTTGAGGGCCATGACGAAGAGGTGAAATCAGTGGTTTTCTCAAATGATGGTCAGCGACTGGCATCAGGGTCTGAAGATATGACAGTCAAGATCTGGGATGCGACTTCTGGTGCGTGTCTGCAGACTCTCGAAGGCCATGATAACCGGGTGTTGTCTGTGGCTTTCTCACATGATGGACAGCGACTGGCATCTGGATCTGATGACAAGACAGTCAGGATCTGGGATGCAACTTCTGGTGCGTGTCTGCAGACTCTTGAGGGCCATGATGATTGGGTGACATCATTAGCATTCTCAAATGATGGACAGCGACTGGTATCAGGGTCAACGGACAAGACGATCAAGATCTGGGATGCCACTTCTGCCGAGTGTCTACAGACTCTCGAGGGTCATGATGGACGGGTGTGGTCTGTGGCTTTCTCACATGATGGACAGCGAGTGGCATCAGGATCTGATGACAAGACAGTCAAAGTCTGGGATGCAACTTCTGGTGCGTGTCTGCAGACTCTTGAGGGCCATGACAGAGCACTGAGATCAGTAGTCTTCTCCAATGATGGGCAGCGACTGGCATCTGGGTCTGATGACAAGTCAGTCAAGATCTGGGATGCGACTTCCGGTGCGTGTCTGCAGACTCTTGAGGGCCATGATAAGTCAGTGACATCAGTAGTTTTTTCAAATGATGGACAGCGACTGGCATCAGGATCTGATGACAAGACAGTCAAGGTCTGGGATGCAACTTCTGGTGCGTGTTTGCAGACTCTTGAGGGCCATGATAAGTCAGTGACATCAGTAGTTTTTTCAAATGATGGACAGCGACTGGCATCAGGGTCTTTAGACAAGACAGTCAAAATCTGGGATGCGACTTTTGGTGCGTTTCTGCAGACTCTTGGGGGCCATGATGATTGGGTGTTATCAGTGGTATTCTCAAACAATGGACAGCATCTGGCGTCAGGGTCTGTAGACAAGACAGTCAAGATCTGGGATGCGACTTCTGGTGCGTGTCTGCAGACTCTTGAGGGCCATGATAAAGTACTGAGATCAGTAGTCTTCTCCAATGATGGGCAGCGACTGGCATCTGGGTCTGATGACAAGTCAGTCAAGATCTGGGATGCGACTTCTGGTGCGTTTCTGCAGACTTTTGAGGGCCATGATGACCGGGTGTGGTCTGTGGCTTTCTCAAATGATGGACAGCGACTAGCATCATGGTCTGTAGACAAGACAATCAAGATCTGGGATGTGACTTCTGGTACGTGTCTGCAGACTCTCGAAGGCCAAAGTCGTTCAGCGATATCGGCGGGTTTTTCTACTGATGAACAGCCGTTGACACCTTGGCCATTAGCTGGCCAAGCTTCCGTGCCTCACTCTAGATCCGGCCTTTGCGGTCTCAGCATTGAAAACGACTGGGTTTTGAAAGATGGGCAAAGGGTACTTCGGCTTCTACCATGGCTTCGTTGCCAGGTATTCACAGTGGCTCACTCAAGAATTGGGCTAGGTAGCATCTCTGGCCGTGTCATGATCATCGGAGCCCAGACCCAGCACTTAGGTTGAGTATCCTGCCATGAACTTGAAGAGTTCCAGGATAGAGTTTGGCATTGGATCAGAGATTCTTCTCCAGATAACGCCCCGGAATGTCTTGGGCTATCACTCTTAAGTTTGTTTATATTTCTTACATATATTGGGGCAATGTTTTGTGGCGCCTTGCAATGCAACATCCCAACCCTGGAGCCCATCACCCCTACTGCCATCCATCTAAATGTAATTACACGATCCATGGTCCACATTATTTCAAGCTTCAATCAGCATGTTTTCAATATCTAGTACTTCAATAACAAACATCAATGCTCTATCTACCCATAATTTCAGATAACATGGTACTGGTGCTGGATTCATACCTCTTGATAGCTGAGTAACGTGTAAGACGTACATTTTTGTCCACACATGCGAACTAATCATTTTGACGTCAGCGTCTTTCTTGATAGTAATACAGAAAGGTTCTAGCAGATTCTAGTAGAAGGGGGTCGTGTTGACCCCGGGAACACTTGCATTACTGATATGCCCCCTTCTTGAGGACATCTACACCCCATGGCCTATACCCGGCTTGCTTTGGAACTATCTGTTCGTTTCCTCCAGGTGATTCCATTTCTCAAGAAACATGCTACAGCTATACTTATGTTGAACAGGCAAAGATTAGTTAAATCTAAAATACGGTTACTAAATTGTCGCCTTCTTGTGGGTAGCAGGCTGTAATGTATTCTTCAAGAGCTTTGAAACAAACTATCGCCAAAATTGCCGATTCGTGTTTGAATACCCAACCAAAAGAGGCGAGGCCATAAAGGCTTACCTAAACGCCTCGTCATCATGTGTCTCTATCTATGTGGGCGAAATGTACGTTACATATTATGCATCGCTTAACAGCCATGCGTATTCTAAGGTCACTACGAAATTGATATGCTGTTTCTACCCTCGTAAATTGTCAGACTTGGGCGGGAATACTGCTTTCCCCGCATCTGGTATCAAGAACGCCGTATTTCAGGCAAGGGAATCGTATTTTCAACTCGTTCATTGTCCAAGTGTATCTATTTTGATTGCAGTATTGCAGTACGCGGCACCAAGAGTCGAAAATATGAATGTCATTGGGAGACTAAAACGTTTCTTGCGAAAGATAAGGGCACACTATGCAAGGACGCCACCCATCGCCCACCCACATCTTCCGGTACAGCCAGATCCTGGACCGGCTGCTTCATCGCCAATACAGCCCGCAACCTCTCAACCGCCACCCAAGCGCAAGCCCGAGCCCGAGCCTGTGCCTGCGCCGGTAACACTATCCACTCTGCAAGAGCAAATGTGGGATAATGCGTATAAAAGCTCAAAGTTGAAAGAGCCAGAGTTAGTGGCAACATTCGAGAGGATTGTCTTAGTCGAGGCCGTCAACGATGAGACTGGTGTGGAGCCCACCGATCGAATCGAAGACAGGCTGACAGCTGGGCAGAAGGTCACGTCTTGCCAAATGAGAAAGGTTGCGAAGAAGGGGATCGAAAGAACAAAGAAGCAGGCTTCTGTGAAAGAAGATATTGATGATGGCCTGCGAGCAATGCAGGCTATCATGGGAATCATAGATAGAGCTCTCCATGCCGCCCCGGAAGCCGCTGTTATATGGGCAACTTTTTGCCTTGGAATAGAGGCATGTGAATTCCATTTGTCACAGAAAACAACACGAATGTGCTCTTGTTAGCTAACATTACATAGGTACTGAGAAACCCCATCAACGAAGCACTTGAAAATCGCAAGGGCATTAAGTATGTTTTGGGCAGAACAGAGTGATACTGGAACCTCACTAGTTTGCTTCTTGACGAAAATAAGAAAGACACTAGTACAGCTGTGCTACGAGAAACGCTTCAGAACAACATCACACAGCTTTTTGAAAAGCTGCTCCTGTATCAAATGAGAAGCATCTGTCTCTACCGCCGCAATCCGTTTGTCACTTTTGCGAGGGACATGTTCTTGATCGACGACTGGGTAGGCCAACTCAATGACATCAAGCAAACCGAGAACACTGTCTTGAGAGATATGGAGCAGTACAATACCCAAAAAGTTCAAAGAGAAATGCAAGTCAGTCTAGGAAACATTTCCGCAGCAGTGCAGGGCCAAGCAGCGGAACAGACAAAGAGGCATCACGACGACAAGGATGAACAATGCTTCAAAGACCTTTACACGACCGACCCTAGAACAGACAAGAAGGAAATTGAGCATAAAAAAGGCGGCTTGCTGAAAGACTCCTACAAATGGATTCTCGAACACAGCGAGTTCCAGAAGTTCATCAAAGGAGTGGATAGTCAAATACTTTGGATCAAAGGGGATGCCGGCAAAGGCAAAACGATGCTCCTTTGTGGCATCATCGATGAGCTAGAACAGGGCTCGCCACTATCGCCCTACTATTTCTTTTGCCAAGCCACGGGTGATGATCGACTGAGAACGGCTACATCCGTACTGCGTGGGCTTATCTATCACCTTGCACATTGCAACCCGCAGCTGACCAAGCACATTCGAAAAAAGTATGACTTCAAGGGAAAAAAGCTTTTCGAGAATGATTCTGCTTGGTACGAGATCTGTGAGATAGCAACTAATATGCTAAAGGATCCAAGTCTCCAAAACGCCATTCTAATCGTCGATGCTCTGGATGAGTGTACAGTGGATCTTACCAATCTACTTCAGTTCATCACTGAATCTTCTCACACCAAATGGATTGTATCAAGCCGTAACCGTCCAGATATCGAAGAAATACTGGGTGGTGTAGAGCAAGAAGTTCATATACAGCTTGAATTAAATCGGGATTCAATCTCTGCAGCAGTCGACTACTACATCACATATAAGGTGAACGAGCTTGCGCAGAAAAAGAAGTACAGCGACGACATCAAGATTGCTGTTTTGAAACATTTGCAGTCGAATGCCGATGGCACCTTTCTGTGGGTAGCTCTGGTTTGCCAAGAGCTTTCCAGTGAAGAAACACGTAAACGCCACACCCTATCGAAACTGAAGTCTTTCCCATCTGGGCTTGATGCTTTTTACGGACGCATGTTAGAACAAATCTCTAAGTCGCCAGATGAACAACTCTACAGGGAGATTATTGCTATAGCTCTTGTTGCATACCGACCCATCACTTTGGAAGAACTGCATGTCCTTGTTGACCAACTGGAGGACGTGGAAACGGACGATGTAAGAGAAATCATCGCCTCATGCGGGTCTTTCTTGACTCTGAATGGCACAACCATCTCCTTCGTACACCAGTCAGCAAAGGACTATTTCCTGGATAAGGCATCGGACCAAGTCCTACCAGCTGGCATTGCGCACCAACACCAAATAGTTTTCGTGCGATCATTAGATCTGCTATTCAACACTCTGAAACGCGATATTTATCACCTACACGCCCCCGGGTGTCTCATTGATGAAGTTAAAGATCCTGTCCCTAACCCATTGGCTGCTATTCGTTACTCTTGCATATTTTGGGTTGATCATCTTCATGACTCTACTATAGATGTCAGAGCTTATGAAAATAACAAGATCTTGGCCTTTTTCGAAACAAAATATCTCCAGTGGCTAGAGGCTCTCAGTCTTTTACGAAACGTCTATACCGGCGTACGAGCAATTAGGAAATTACGAGATCGCCTGGTAAGTGGCCACATGGAAATGATAAACATTTAATGAGCAAAGTTTAACATCGCACAGGGGGGGACATGTCTAGACAAACTTCAAGGCATGGTCAAAGATGCTCACCGTTTTCTCCTATCCTTTACAAATGGTATTGAGGTTGCCCCTCTGCAGGTTTACGAGTCGGCCCTCATATTTAGCCCTGCCAAGAGTCTGATCAGGAAGACATTTGGCTGTGAAGAGCCGAAGTGGATGAGGATGATGCCAATTGTTGAGGAGGATTGGAACGCTTGTCTGCAGACCCTTGAAGGCCATGGTGATGCGGTGACATCAGTGGTTTTCTCACATGATGGACAGCGAGTGGCATCAGGATCTGATGACAAGATAGTCAGGGTCTGGGAAGCGACTTCTGGTGCGTGTCTGCAGACTCTCGAGGGCCATGGTGCAAGGATTACATCAGTGGTTTTCGCAAATGATGGACAGCGACTCGCATCAGGGTCTTGGAACTGCACAGTCAAAATCTGGAATGCAGCTTCTGGTGCGTGTCTACAGACTCTCAAGGGCCATGATACAGGGGTTACATCTGTGGTGTTCTCAAATGATGGACAACGACTCGCATCAGGGTCTTGGGACTGCACAGTCAAAATCTGGGATACGACTTCTGGTCCTTGTCTGCTGACTCTCGAGGGCCATAATTCAGGGGTTACATCTGTGGCTTTCTCAAATGATGGACAACGACTCGCATCAGGGTCTTATGACGAGACAGTCAGAATCTGGGATGAAACTTCTGGCGCGTGTCTACATACTCTCGACGGCCATAATTCAGGGGTTACATCAGTAGTATTCTCAAATGATGGACAGCGACTAGCATCAGGGTCTTGGGACTACACAGTCAAAATCTGGGATGCGACTTCTGGTGCGTGTCTGCAGACTCTCGAGGGCCATGATGCAGGGGTTACGTCTGTGGTTTTCTCAAATGATGGACAGCGACTGGCATCAGGGTCTTATGACAAGACAGTCAAGATCTGGGATGCGACTTCTGGCGCGTGTCTTGAGACTCTCCAGGGCCATCAGGGAGAAGTGACATCAGTAGTATTCTCAAATGATGAAAAGCGACTGGTATCAGGTTCTGAAGACAGGACAGTCAAAATCTGGGATTTGACTTCTAGTGCGCATCTGCAGACTCTCGACGGCCAGTATGAAGCCGTGACATCAACGCCTTTCTCAAATGATGGACAGCGACTGACATCAGGGTCTTTATGCCGGACAGTCAGGATCTGGGATGTGATTACTGGTGTGTGTCTTCAAACTCTTGAGGACCATGACGGTTGGGCGACATCAGTAATATTCTCAAATGATGGCCAGCGACTGGCATCAGGGTCTTCAAACCGGACAGTCAACATCTGGGATACGATTTCTGGTGCGTGCTTATACACTCTCAAGGGCCATCATGGTTTGGTGACATCAGTGTTATTCTCGAATGATGGACAGCGTTTAGCATCAGGGTCAAGGGACCGCACAGTCAAGATCTGGAATCCGGCTTCTGGTGCGTGTCTGCGGACTCTCGAGGGCCATAGTGATTGGGTGACATCACTAGTATTTTCAAATGATGGACAACAACTCGCATCAGGGTCAAGGGACAACACAGTCAAGATCTGGAATCCGGCTTCTGGTGCGTGTCTGCGGACTCTCGAGGGCCATAGTGATTGGGTGACATCACTAGTATTCTCAAATGATGGAAAACAACTCGCATCAGGGTCAAGGGACAACACAGTCAACATCTGGAATACGACTTCAGATGTGCCTCTGCAGACTCTTAACGGTCATTATCAAGAAGTAACATCAGCAGTGTTCTTGAATGACGGGAAGCTTCTGTCATCAGAGCCATCAATCAACCCGCTATCTTTCTCTGGTTCTAAGTTCCACAAATACACACTCAGCAATGATGAAGCTTGGATCTTGAAGAATGGTCAAAGGATGCTTTGGCTGCCGCCATCTTGTCGTCCCGTGACATTCGCAACAGGCTCTAAAAGATTTGAACTCTGTACTATTTCTGGCCGTATCATCATTATGGAGTCTAGCTCCCTCCCTAGTATGAGAAGGCTGATATGAAAGCGCAAGGTGGTCTAATGGAGTGTCATGGATGTTTTATAGGTTAGATTTTACACAATTCTGGGCTTTTTTTACAAATCCAAGTCTCGTTTCGCAACACTTTAGCTTGTTTATAAATTGTTTGCGGTTTTAGTACACAAAGGCTCGATAGTTAGCCTGATTAGTTTATGAATAGGCTCATGTTGTCTTGCTCAGCTCAAATACTACTTAGAAAGCTGCCTTCTGAACCTTAGCAATCGAGGTCACCTCGATGAATCATTTCTAAATTCTACTCTCTACGGCAGACTCTATCTTTACGTCTGTTCGTATCCCTACTCTTGCCTTTGGAAAACAAGCACACAATCTCACGCTCCCATTTTGAAAACCCCGCGAAGGCTTACCTCGATACTGATCTAGACTTACGCAATCAAATTTAACTCGATAAGCATGGTTTACTGATTTGGTGTTTTATGCTAGCCCTTTGTGCCTATGACCGTGTGTTTGTCGACAATGGAACTATGAGTTTCAGTTTGCCATTCACTCACGGTGATCCAAGAGTGCATTGTATTCTATTCTGAGCTCCATGTCTGCATGTAGCACACAGTGAGCTTAGGCTATGCCCTTCAGGGAAGAAACTTTGCTGAGATGTAAACACAATTCGGCATGCCTCCGGATTGTAATTTCGTCAGTAATGTATTGTCTTCGGCGGGCCGCAAGAAAATACAAAGTAGACTTCTGTAAGTTACGTCGCCGGCATATTGGTATTGAATTTCGATATGACTGTATTCCTCAATCACACAAACTAGGCGATCTAGATGACCGGATCATTGTCCAGTTCATCCTCAACCTGTATTCGCGAGGATTTTCTCCACGACTTGGTGATTTTGAAGAAAACTGCTCCCCGGCCGCGACGTGTCACCTGCCAGCAAATACCAGGCTTTTAACTTCAGTCGACAGCTAGACCTTAAGACCCCAAGACGCGATTAATTGATAGCACGCTTTCTCCAATCAATGAAACAAGCCCGACCCTTCTAAAACCTCCCTTCATATTGCCTTCTGCCATAGCTGCTTGGTAGATAGCATAGAAAGCCTGAAATAAAGCAGTCTTGCAAACGCGGGTCATCGAGCACCTGATTAGATGTTCATTTTCTTGACTATAGGACTTCTTGGGTGGTCCAAAGCACTCGACATTAGGAGGCTGAACTAGGTGAGACGAAATAGCTGCCATACACAGTGTTATAATATGATTGTCTGCGCAATTTTCTTCAGAGTCGACCAAGTGGTATCTTTCATGCCCATCAAGGACAAAAAGCCGATATTCACCGTTTGATCAGGCCCTTGCATAGTGTTCGAAGTGCTCGAGTCACTTAAGACCCGTATCACTGTCAGTCTAGTCATTATGACTCGCTGCAGTAGTCCAATCGCCCAGGATATTACTTTCTCACCCACCATAAAGCAAGTCTTGTCAAAGTCGTAAATGCCAGCTAGGCTGGTGCTATATTTTACAATGTTGTTCTGCACAATCCGGAGCCAACTGCGAATAATGGCTCGATTCCCACTTTTAGCTCCCGCGTAGTCATACTTAGGGCCGAAGTGTGCCTTGAGGGCTAGTTGCCATTTTATGAAGTTGGAAACTCGGCGCTTGCCAACAGGTGAGGTGTCGTGGTCAGTGAGCAGTCATTTAGCCATTTGGACAGTATCACATAGTCGCGGGGGAAGCCCTCGCGAATTCGGATCGAGAATGAGCTGGGCAGTGACCTGGATAGTCTCCGAGAGTTGGGGCGTGGCATCGCGCCGACATTGAATGCAGCTCTGTAGGCAACAAAAGGCTGGTGCCACCCTGTGGCAGGCTAGAGATGACCTGGCTTAGGGCTATTTTGAGGGGCCCAAAGAGCGAGAGCAATACTAGCCGCCTGTTTTTGATTGTGACCTGTTTTTTGGTGCACAAATATTCGACTAGATTCAAAGGGGAGAGATGGTAAGATTTCTGGCGCATGCGCATAGTCGGTGCGGTACATTCGGTTATCATAGACGTTGAAGAAAAGCGCTCTAAGAATAGCTCATCATTCTTTTGATCTTTGATAGATCAATAGCGCACTCTCTATCGCTAACTCGCTAATCTTACGCAATACACGTCATCCACGCGACAAGACACATTACCGTATGCAGAATAAA
Source organism: Ceratocystis destructans (assembly GCA_038407095.1). Classification (NCBI taxonomy): domain Eukaryota; kingdom Fungi; phylum Ascomycota; class Sordariomycetes; order Microascales; family Ceratocystidaceae; genus Ceratocystis; species Ceratocystis destructans. The sequence continues at coordinate 26,179 of JAXASZ010000503.1, forward strand.
ATCTAGACAGAACAAAGATCGCAATCAATATAGCAATAATGCATCAACAGCTTCGATATCTAACTGGGTACTTCGTAGCACCAAGTAGAAGCATAGTACTGCAAAAGCTTCAGCCCCACTCTGGCTGGCCCACTCCGGCGCTGCTGAGGAAAACTCAGGCGCTACATAGTAAAACCTAGCAGATGAGCTATCCTTGGCTGGATTACATCATCAAGAAACTTTTTTCACAAAAAAAAAAGGCGGGCCGGCGAGGCTTTGAGCACCAGGTGACACTTTTGAACCAACTCCCAACTCATCACAGAGAATCCTCTCAGCCTTCTACTCTCAGCCTTCTCGACTCACATCAATCGTCGTCCGTCTCGCCGTACTACAAAATTCTGCCCCTCAATCGGCTTCTTCTCCATCCCATCAGCCTCACCCTCACACACAACACAACACAACACGCTTACATAATGTCTTTGTAGGTAACTCCTAGCCCTCCCACGAATGTGACTCGTGAACTAACCTTGCCACTCCTATGATATAGCCCCGGTCTCAGTGCGACAGAGCAGCGCCAGCTTGAGGAGCGCCTCAATGGCTTCCAAATGAAGCAGATGATGGGCGTAAGTGCTAGCTAGCCTCCTCTCTCTCTGTGTGTCCATGCATGCTTCATGCTATGCACATCTTCCTTTTCCGAAATCCACAGACAGACATCCAAGCTAACCCCCGGCCCGTCCTGCCCCTCAACCAGTTCTTCACCACCATGGTCGAGAACTGCTTCACCGCCTGTGTCAACGACTTCAACTCCAAGGCCCTCTCGTCGCGTGAGAACGGCTGCATTACCCGCTGCGTCATGAAGACGTACACGGCCCAGAACCGCATCAGCGACCGGTTCCAGGAGATCAACCAGACCCAGCTCGGCAACATGCAGCAACAATAAGTAAAACCAGCTTCGGCTTGGCCAGTGGCGGGATAGAGATCGACGAAGCCAAAATACCCAGCGTGGGGTAGACGCATGTCGTGGAACTTGTACGAATAAGGGCGATCAACGGACGATACAATAGACAATGCAATGCATCAACTGAAAAGAAGAGAAAGAAAGGAAACGCAGATACATTTCATTGTATACTAGAACAAAAGCCAAAACAGCTCTGAGCTTTAACTCTGGGAAATATGTTGCATATACAGAAGCTAAACCCCCAAGTGAAACCAACCGTACCTAAACAGGAACAACAATCAAGGACAGGTCCAAAATCAAAAGCACATGCAGAAACAGGAGCGCAAGCGCAAACACAAGCAAAAGCCAGACGCCCCTCCCCCATCTGAGAGACATGTGCGTCGCAGTTATAGCCGTAGCGTAGCCACAGCCCCTCTATTACATCAGCTCACCCAACACATTCCTAATCTCCTCCATCTCAGCCACTACCTGTGTCTCTAGCTTGCTCTCAACTAACCCATCCGATGCGTCGACCGCTAGCCCGACTCCACTACCAGCCTTCTCGCTCCGTGCTATGGCCTCGCGGGGATTCAGCGGGACTAAACGCTCACGCAACAGCCGTCGACTGGAAAGCCAGAACTCGACATTCTCCAGCATCGAGGCCGCATCCCAGTGCACCTCAGGGATATCGCGCGAATTAGCTGCGCGCAGACCCGTCAGAATTCGCGTAATGAGGGCGAGCGAATGGGCCTCCATGACAGGCAACAATGCAATGAACATGACGCGATCCTTGGATGCTGTGCGGCTGGCACCAGGAGCTTCAAGCCTCTCGACACTAGCCTTCATCAACGACGGGAACTGGTTGAGCACATAGCTGATTTCTGGTGCTACCGTTGCTCCCATAGCCATTAGCAGATTGAGTAAGAGCGGCAGCATGGCCTTGGCCCAAATGGTGTAGCAGCGCTCTGAGGCAACGTCAGCGGCGAAGGGCGAAATGATGCTACGACGCATAAAATTGGTGATGTTAGCCGACGTTAGATGGCTAACAATGCCGTCGCAAGCCATTTGTTCAGCAATGCTCGACATCTTGGAGAGCTCTAGTAGGAATAGAAGACTGAGCTCGCCATACACCGGGTCTCCAGCCACTGTGATACGGTCAGACCAAGAAAACAACGAGCAAGCCACATGCACGACGTCGTGGGCGGCTAGGATGTTGATGATCTGCGATTGCTCATCTTCGAGGCCGGACACGCTCAGGCAGCCATGTAGTGCTGCGGTAAGTAGCGCCAGATCCTCAGGTGAGACGTTAGCATCCTTTTCATGTATTCTAGTGACAACAGCACGGAAGCCCTTGCCCACAACCTGGTCCAAGACCACTAATATGGTTTGTGTTACAGACACATCCTCAGCTTTCTTCCCCATATTACTACACGCGCGCAAGACAATATACAGTGCACGTAGCAAAGTGCGGTACATGGCCACGGATGTCTCGCTCAATGGGTCTTGCAGTGCTTTTATCGAGTCAAGTAGCAGTGTCAAGAGATCGGGTGCCTGATCAACAAGGGCATCTGTGTTGGCCACCCGCTGAACTAAGGTCAGGGCAAAGTTTGCACGAGACTCGGTGATGCGCACAAAAATGTTCTCCGGACCGCTATTGTCCAGATTGGCTGAGAGACACTGCTGTGCCACCTGCACCATATTCTTGTTGAGTACAGGGCTCTGTATGCAGCTTCCCAGCTCCAGCAATAGGAATTCCCACGAGTGGTACAGTGCGATCTGAGAGTCGACAAGTGATAGATTCAGGTTGGCCCGCTCCATCTCACCCTTGAAGCCGTTATTATTGCGGTGACCATGCCAGCTACGGTCGCACGATAGCATAGCATTGGCCATGGGTAGATTGTAGTAGTAAAAAGGTCCCAGATGGGAGAAGACCAGCTGTGTACGCTTGAACTGCTCAAGCGTGCACCCAGGGTACCGATTAGCAAAGTTTTTGTTAAAGTTCAAGTGTAGCGATTTGTTATAACCTGAGATCGTTGCACCGTCTCGCAAGAAGTAGTCAAGGTCCTGGACCAGCTTCTCGGCTAACGGCGTGGCTTGCTTCATGTGGCGCAGGTGATATAGCTGCATGGCAAAGGCCTCAGCAATGTATGCGGCCTGACGGGCTTCAAAGGCAGCTTTAATGGAGCTCTTAGTCCGTGCTGTGACCGAGGCAGATTCGAGTCCACGAACATAAGACCGAAGGCTGTCCAAACACGACGGGTCCTTCATTATGGTGAAAACAGTCCAGGGCCAGTAGTTTTGTGCTGCCGTAACGAACTCCAGCAGCGCGATAATCTCATAGTCAGACATTGCGGTGATGTTATCTCTAAGCTTGGCCAGCGCCCTGTTGAATACTGAATCCTCGGCCATCTCCGACTTCTTGCCAGCATCGCTCGAGGCTTCACGGGGTGTCTTGCCAGAAATCAGGCAATTAGACATCCATTGCTGCTTGTTCCTGATAACCGCTGTGAGGAACTTCCACACAATTGTCGAGTCACTGGGTAACTGGAACGGACCAGAGTCCTTGAGTAGGTCAAGGAACGACTTGGCCGACTGTGCCCCAAGAAAGCCCAGCAATGACGGTGGCTCTTTGCTCGCCTCGCCAGCTGCAGTTACCAGGGCCTCAAGAAGAGTCAGACAGGGGCCCTTGAATGAGCTGTTAACAGCCGAGAGACGTGCCAGAAGAAACGAAGTTTTGAACAAGTATTTTTGAAGGACCTCGGAGCTCATGTCGTGCAGTGAGGCACAGCGAAGCAGATTGGTATGGAATGATGTCACCTGGTCAACGCGAGAGCAGATTTGGTCAAACTCACGAGGAAAAAAGGTCGCTTGGGGAAATGCCATGGCTGACGTCAGCGTATCAATCAGATGTTGCATCTTGAGCGATCCGGCGTTGTGAGATAAAAAGCTCTTCAAAATATATTGAGCACCTTCTTCCATGCACGATGTCAGTCTATTAGCACTACCAATATCACCGATGCGGTAGGCACTAGAAATGATAACGTTGAGGACAGAAACGATCGACTCGATGAGCATTGATTGGCTCAAGAGACTACTAAATCGCCACGTGGTTGACGTCTCAAGGATATCCACACACCCTTGGGAGATGGCGCTTACTACACGGCTAAGGACCTTGTTTGCAGTGCCTAACCATACATCGGTGCTACCTTCGAGACGAGTAATCAGCTTAGGCCCGCACTTTCTATACACTGAGCTGCGCATAACAGTCACGATGGCCTGGTGGAAGAGCCTCATAGACGCAAAGAGGAATGCAAACTGCGCAGGGAAGATATCGACGGTGCCAGCAAAGCGGCCCATCTTACCACCATCAGCCTGGTACGGGAGCAAATGACAGCGTGCCAGATATGATAGTACCCGACTAGGATACACGTCCAAGGTAGCATGGAGGAACTCAATACAGGCTGTCAGGACAGGTGGGACTTCCGAGGAGTTAAAGGCTGTGTCGTCCTGGAGATAGTGGTCCATAATATCGCAAACAACACCAAGAATGTCACGATCGCCCTCCATAGACGCGCTAATCTCTTCACATATCTGGGCCACATTGTATGCCTTGGCTTGGGGCAGATGGGCGGAAGGACCCTTGACATGTTCAGTGCGCAGCAGCGAGGCCAACAACGAAATAGTCTCCGCTACTTCTTCTTCGTTCATGGGCCCAAGCAAGAGGCTAAAGCCAGATCGACAGTAGTTTATTTGCAGCCGACGACCCATCAGTTGTAGCGCAGAGTGAGGATATTCAATATACACCAGCCGCCCTGAGTCCGAGACAAAGCGTCCCGTCGAGCCAGCAGGAATGACAAAGCCCATACCCGCATTTCCGTAGCGAGACCGCGTAGCAGCACCGATAATTGCTAGCGGCTCCAGTAGTTGGAAGGAGTTGGTGTTTTCATCTTCAAACATCAATTCATAGTCCTGGAAGTCCTCTGGCAGATTAAAAGTGACGCGAGGTGTGTTTTTGAGCATGTCGAGGACCAATGACGTATTAGGCAGATCTTCCTCGTCCTGCATGGACCGCGAGAGAGCCTTGCAGAAGCGCAAAAAAGGGACTAGCTCTAGCGGGTAGCGGTTAAAGGCCTCTTGGAAGAAGAACTCCATAGCATCGGCGTCTTCTAGAATGAGACTAGACGGATCATAGTGCTTGGGCGGCAGTAGCTCGGCGCTTTGCACCCAGTAAGAACTTCCAGCTGATACAACGGAGAGCATAGCCTCAACATTGTCGCTTTGATATTGCACCATGGGAAAGGTGAAGGTCAAGAAGTCCCGGAACACGCTCCGCATTCTAGCGCCCTGCACAGGGGGGAACGCAGCACCATGGCCAATACCAGCCACCTCACTCATGCGCTGAATAACAGAAAAAGCCACGCCATGCTGGGTAGAGATTTGGCCGAGCTGTTCGATCAACTGGACATCCTTTTCTATGCCGGCAAGCACGAGGAAGCTGTCATACGATGATGTTTCCAATGAAACGATACTGCCAATGGACGACCTTCTTCCCACCGGCCGCATGGCACTCTCATTTTCAAGGGCTTCTACTGATTTTTGCTGCTGGATTGTGTCACGACGGTCGTTGCGCTCTACATAGGACACATGCATACGATGTAGTAGAATCGTCCACACAAATATCTCAGGCATGAGGTTTGCAGCACCGCCGTCTGCTGCAGACAGTAGTGCATTGTGAATCTGCTCAAGAGTCTCGGGAGATGTAAAGTATGGACTTTCGCCAAGCTTCGGGTCTTCGTCATGGTTCATAAGCCTAAGAGCACGTCTAGGATTAAGAAGGAGGAGAGAGGTGGCGCAAACTAGGGTTGTTATGGGGCCATAGAGACTAGGGACGGGGAAGCTCGGTTCCTATGGTTGAAGCAATGTTAGTGTTGGCAAATACATTCACCTTGGGTAGTGCAACATGGAAGCTTTTTTTTTGGCAAGGCAAACTTACTGGAACTTCGAGAAATGAGCCCTTCGCCATTAAAGCAAACCAATGCGTAATTAGACTTGGTGCTGCGAGCATGCCGTCGTACTCCATCTCAAGATATTGCAGGGCCTGGAAGATAACGGAAATGGCATGTGTCATCTCGGAAAATACCGTTGCTTGGTAGTCGGCAGCCATCTCTTCGGTGTTGATAATGGAGTCGTTGGAAAGGCAAGACAAGTAGTTCTCGGCACCATCCATAGCAGCAGACAGAAAATCAAGGTATTTCTCCATGATGGTCTCGACAAGCGCTACTTTTGACGTGATGTCTGATGTATCTGAAGGTTGGTAAGGCGTGAGGCCCTCCTTGTTGGCGGGATTCCAAAATGGCAAGGTGCCGTAAAACAAGTTGGTGTGCATGTGGTCCAAGGCAAGGGCATAGCTTCGTCTCTCGGAAAGATATGTGTGAAAAATTCGCCGGCGGCGTGTCTCTTCTTTGTCAAAAAGAGCAACAAGATCGTCTGTATCCAAAGATTCTTGGGCTCTGAGCGTAGCTGCCAACGTAGTTGAGAGGGCGTCAGCACCACCACTAGCTTCTTGTAGATTCATGATTTCTTGCGCTGACAGTGGCCCTGATAGCTGGCTGGATGCGCGGGCCTGCCACTCGATGACTACAACTCGCAATGCAGTGTCGAGATTGACTCTGGCATTAGAACTGAGCCAGACTGCATCGGCTTTGATCTGGTCGATATTGAACTTGGACTTTGCACCATGGGAGATGTTTATAGCAGCGGTGCGGGCTTCATAGTCGGCACGAGCGGCCTCGTTGGGCGGGCTGAAAGCAGTCGCAGGTTCCTTCATGCACTTGATGACAAAAGAATCGACGCCAAACTCTTTAAAGACTGGCGATGATTGTGCGGCTCCTTTAACATCGAAGAGGGCGTCGGCGATCATTTTCCACGAGCTACAGACGAATAAGAACATCACAAGGTTAGCAGGCACCAGGCAAAGACAACAAACAATTGGCTCAACCAAGACTTACATTATTGCCTTTTCTGCACGCAAGCAGTCATCCAACGGCGGGAAATAAACGCTCGACGTACCAGCCATTTTTGTAAAGCTTCTTCGGTTGTGAGGAAAAAAGAATGAATTGAAAACGATGAAAGAGGAAAACGAAAAGGAAATCAGCGCATCGCCCTTTCTTCTCGCGTCTATTTCGATTGAGACCGCTACCCAGAAAAAGTAGGCAAAGTGTTTTCAAATCAACGCTGTTTTCCCAGCTTGTCCTCAATTGAAGGCTCGTGATGTTTTTTTTGGCGTTTGCCAGCTTCACTTTTCTGTGAAGGTGTTTTTTTTCACGCGACAAAGAAGGAAGGAGCGAGCAGAGCTTGCAGGGCAACCAATGTGGGTCTCCATTGTTGTGTCTAGGGTCTGGTAACGAATACAATAAGGGTTATTTCACATGGCACTCAAATATTGTTTCACATCATGAATCTCTTGCGCCCGTCCTTTACTTTACTGGGCGACACTCTTGCTCAACCGCTGGCTCGCAGCCAAGCCAACGTCACCCAGTGAAATATATCCATACGTGTATTCCTTTCCATGCTGTGTCGTGCTGTACGTACGCTACATGCGCCTGTCTATCTTCTATAGCCTCAATGATCCGACCTGTTGCCACCGAAACACCCGTTTAATTTGCGGCTTAGACGCTTGGGCACAGCATGACGACTACCTTTGTTCTGGACATCACCAGGCGGCCGAAAATTTTGCTGCGGTCTACTCGGGTTACGTCATGAATCCAGGGGAGGTGAAAACATAGGACTTGACTCGAAGCAAAGAAAAATAAAATAATGGACAAATTACACGTAACTTACTGGGCAAGGCCTAAAAGTCAACCAGCAGAAACCACCAAACAGGCGAAACATCAGATTTGGCCATCATCTAACGGTAACAAGCAAGCCTTGTGCTATTGTCTTTCTCCTGTTCTTCCCAATACCTCAACTTCCATGTCTCCCCCACCTCTCCAACCATCACACCAACCGCCACACATCTCCACGTCCACCCCCC
>JAXASZ010000621.1:0-34126 GCA_038407095.1 Ceratocystis destructans
AAACAGGAGACGCCACAGGAGATCCATAATTCAAGGGGAATATAACTAGCCAGCACAGGTTGCTGATCAAGGTAGACGATCAAGCAGCATTTGAGGGTTTTACTCGAGATACTCGGAAATGGTGGTACATGTTATGATATATAGAGCTATTGGAGAAATGAAGTAAATCTGGTGAAGAGACCCATCAAGTTGTCTTGACGGCGTGAGTCTTGATATCTATAAAGCAGTGGGAGGTAGAATTTGTTTGTCTGTCCTTTCCTTAACCCATAGGATTGCACAAAAGACAAATCTTGCATGCTTGGGCGGGCGCCGCCGCAATCTCTCATAGGAATTCTCGTTGTCTAGATGATGTCCTACCGTGCCGCTTTCTGTTCTTTCATATACACTGCTAGTTGTTTTACGTCGTCAATCTTTCCACGATGGTTGCTCCCTACTTCTCTTATTACAGCAGTGATGGTACCTTGGTTATGGAAGATCAACATAGGGTGCTTTGGCTGCTACCATCGTGTCGTCCTGTAAAGCCAGCAGTAGCACAAAAAGGACTTGGGATAGGCATAGCCACTAACCGCGTCATAATCATGCGGTTTAGTGCCGCTGGTCAGTAAATTAGTCTAGTATCAAGGGCAAATGTTTTTCAATATTACAGTCCGCACCAAATAAAGCTAGAGGCAGAAGTTACAGATAAAAGAGTGTAAGCAGATCCATAAGACTCTGTCGCCAACATGATGATCGTATCTCCCTACAGACAGAATCCTACTTTGGCTCTCTATCATCCAACAAAGTTGTATCATATGCGCACTACCTCCGTGCTCACACCACTATCGCAACATTACTATGAATAGTGATGAAGCGTGCACCACAGTCATCCTATTCCTTATGCTTGTTAACTGAGATCCAAAGAATGAGGAGCTAGTCCAAGATACGAGAACACAGACAGGCGTCACCATAAGATATGGCAAAGTACTCAAGGTCATAGTGGACAATTTCTCCGTGTGGTTTCTTTCCCGCCCTCAACTTACATCAACGTCTTCTTTCTTATTCAACCCAACTACCAACAACACAAGATAGCGTTCGTTCTCTTCCGCAAATTGCCGTGAGCCATGTTCGGTTCAAGCAAGGTACAAAATCTAGAAGAAAAAGACACAGGACTAATACACTCAGAATACTGGGAAAAAAAAAAGAAAGAAAAAAAGACAAAAAGAGTTTTAAGTGAACGAAGCAAACAAGAGATATAATGACAAAACCAGATTCCATAATAAACTAGACACAAAGATAGCAATAAAGGCACATTTTAAGAAAAAGGGAAAGCAGCATGTAAGAAAGGAAAGAGAAAACCGATGTCTACAATGTGTAGAGGTTAGAAAAAAAACAAACAGAAAGGAACAAGAAAAAGCGTAATGGGAATGAAAATACCATGAGGAGAAAAGGAGAGGGGGGGGGGGGGAGAGAGAGAGACAGGAAAATCAGGCTTAGATGTTGAGGAAAAGAAACAACGAGAAGCTCTTTTTGTTCATGAAAGAAAAGAAAAAAATTAGACAACAGAAGTTTTCTTTGTCAGGCATGTCTTGTTCATTTTGGTGAGTCCATTCTGTTTGTTTTGCATCTTTTTTATACACCCCATCGGCTTTAGTCGTCGTTCTCGTTCCGCTCCTTAGGCTCCCTCGGCTGCTTATGGTCACGACCACTGCGGGGCTTGTTATCGCGGTTGTTGTTGGTGCTGTTGTGTCTCCGGTCGCCGCCACGGCTACCCTTAATGTTTCCCTTCTCGTTATCGGTGTTGTTAGCGGCAGCAGCGGCCAGCTTGTTCTCGAGCTCCTGGGCTTCACGCTCTTGTTGGATCTTAAGGTCAGCGCGAGCCTGAAGCAAATTGTCTAGCACGGAACGTAGCGTAGTCTTCCACTGGTCGACGCGAGTCGACAGCTCGCGCCATTGCCTGATGCTAAATACTCTGAAAGTGACCTTGTGCACCAGGAATACGTTCTTCTGCTGGGACAACTTGCCCTCGACCAAGCCCACACGGATGGCATCAATGGTCCACAGCTCGACCTCATCATCAGGGATTTGCAAGGCCTTGACAATAGCAGCGTAGGGGATCTCGCGGTTAGGGGTGGCGGCCGCCAGGCTAGCAAATGATAGCAGACGCATCTTGCGGTGTAGGATGCTGGCATCGAGACCCTCTGACTCGAGAAAACCATTGTGCTCGTCATTGAAATCGTTGTAATCCTCCAGATCCTGCTCAGCAAAAATCTCGAGCAGCTGAGCGTAGGCGGGGTGAGAGTCACTCAGGGCCTGCACAGCAGGAATGCTACGTAGCTCTTGGAATAAGAAGTGCGTGTTAGACAGAAGGGCGGTCTTAACAGCGGCCAAAGCCAGCCGCTGGGCAGGCTCAGAGGACAGGTCTTCGGTTGAGTCGGGGTTGAAAGTACGCAGAGCCTTGAGAACGTACTGGAAGCTCTCACTATGGTGAAGAAGAAACCAAGGTTAGTCTTGAACAAAATGGACAAGGGGAATGTGCAAAAGCACTGACACGCTATTGCCTAACACAAGGGCGTGGTTCTTGTCTCTACATACCCATCATGGCCGGCCTCCTTAGCGACTTCGGCCGTCTCCTCGTAGACTTGACGTTGTTGGTCTCTAGACAAGCCCCATTCTTGGATCCAGGCGGGCAAAAACTCAAGGTATGGGCGTAGGCTCTCCCACATGCCACCTTGCTTTAGGTACTTGAGAATCTCAAGCAGAACACGGAAGCGCACGGGATTGGAAGAAGGAAGTAGGTTGAAGATGGTGGTCAGGGCGTTTAGGCTCAGGCCGACGCCGTTGATAGAGTTGGCAACGGGCTTAGAGAATGAGCTGCAGAGAGCGGGAAGGTGCTTCTTGGGATCGGCAGACTGGAAAACGAGGTAGATCATCAGGTTGGCCGCAGCAGTGAAGCTGTTCTCAGGGACAGAGGTGAGCGAAGACGAAGCCTTGACTAACTTGGCTAGAACCTCCTCGGTAGCCTTGGTGTCCACCAGAGGCTTGACTTCATCGGCGATACGGAGGAAGTCGGCCATCTCTAAGGCGAGCTCCTCAAAAGAGCCCTCGACAAAGACAAGGGATGTAGCCTCGGAAGACATTTGAGCCTGGGAAATGGCAGCCATGATTGCGACAGAGAGTGGTGGGAAAAGTAGAAGAAAACAGATGACAAGTAGATTCAATACGAGAGGATAGAGTCCAAGACCAGCCGTCCAGAGGGAAAGAGGGAATAAACAGGAAGGACAGACAAGCTAAAGCCACAGTTTGGGTCGTGGTCAAGAGAGGAGAGTGTGCAATGCAGAATCTCAATTGGGTTCGCGAAGTGGCTGGCTGTCTTGTCGGTAAAACGTCGTCTTTGTGAGAAGAAAAAATATTATAATTCTGTGAAAATGGAGGGGCAGTTTTTGTGGGGACAGAGGTTGAGCAGAGTTTTAGGGTGGCCACGGTTAAATAACGGCTAAGTAGCAATCAAGGGTCTAGTCTAAGTGTGGCTGCTTAGGGTTGTGTGCACCAACTGCTCCAAGTTTGAAAACTAACAGACCCTTCCTGAAGTGTTGTTGAAAGATGTAGTGGAAAACAGAATGGGGGCTCCTCCTAAGCTGTTAGTAGTAGCTACTCGTTAAAGTTCTGGCTTAAGATAGAGTAGTCGCATATTCTCATTATGGCTGAAATTCGCCCAATGTGTTAGACTACTCAACTCTGAGTAAGCCATCTTTGTTAAAACCTTGAAATCCCATCGCAGTTACATGTCATGCATGGAAGAGATTAACGCAGCGAAAGACGCCCAAATGAACCCCACTCATGGCTTGCCTCTTCCCTCTATTTCCCATCTTCCCTACCATACGAACTTGGGCTTATTGGCTGATTTGAAGGTCAACGCCGCAAGTTACAGCTTGCTGCAAGATGGACGTAACTTGACTGGGGGGGGGGGGCATTGGAGGCCTGGTTAAAACTGGGGAGGAGGGGCTCCAATTGCACAAGCTGACTAAATAGCTTTATATATATATATATATATAAGTAAGCAGAACTGACTGCTTGTTGGCGAGACAAGGAGCTTGGACCAGTGTTCTAAGAGAAGCGGAGTTAGTTATCCAGGCCAACGTCAGCAGGAAGCGATGCAAGTCGACATGAATAAGTATGAGTTTCCTTGACAGTAGCTTCTCGCCGTTCGTTCGTTACTAAGGCCTCAGCAGGGACACAAGCATACTAAGCCCTTGTTGTAGCCGCCGTCGGGTTCAAGCACATGTACGTGATGTATGCATATGTACTGACTGTTGCATACAGGACATGAATATGTGTATGAGCAAGGCGGATTAACTAGCAATGAACTCATTGCACATTGCATGTCTGTTGTTAATGCTGGCTTTCCGCTCGGTCAGTATCTAGTGCTCTTGCCCCGGTCCCACGATTCCTTCTCAACCTACTTGGTGGTGTGATTGGTGAATCCTGCTGCTTGCCTGTGTCTCTCTCCTTTTCTTGTCTCTTTCTCTTTACCAATCTCACTCCTCACTTTCCTCTTACTCCCCCTGTCGACTGACTGACTGACTGTCCTGTCTGCCCTGTCTGCCCTGTCTGCCCCCGTCTGCCCCCCGTCTGCCCTCTTTGGATTCTCAAATGCAGAAAATAAGAGGAGAGAAGGAATAACAGATGGAGGGAAAGAATGAAAAAAACAGTTGTTGCTGTGTGCCATTGACTCGTCTTCTGCTATGTGCGTGACAATGGAATCTACGCCCAGCTTTCACCAGCCATCTCTAATTCCCAGTGACGCCTTCTAATGTTACGTTAAGCGGTCTTTCCTCTTGAAATTTGCCAAGTACATATGAGGCTGGCCGCTGGCCGCTGGCCGCTGGCCGCTTGTCTCTTTACTTCTATATAATCTCCCCATTTCCGTCTTTTTTCTTGCTTAGGCGCCTTTCTCTTTCTCGTCCTTACATGCATGCCATTCACTCTTTCTTTTCTTCTTTTCCCCCCGCTGTTGCCATCTTCCTCACTTCTTGCTTCTTGTGCTGTTGCTTATTAACTTGCTTTACTCTTGTCGCCTCTCATAATAGCGTAGTAACAACCCTTGTCGTCTACAAAAGCAAGGCCAGGCAGAAGCGGGCGAATTTTGGCATTAGCGCAGATTGGTGGGTGCTTGGCTCATCCCTTTCTGCCCTTTCATTGTTCTTGTTCTCTTTCTTTCTCTTTACTACATGCAACCTTGTCGCTGCCGTTTCCCATAACTCACACAGGCTAACGATGCCACGAGTAAGTCAAGTGTCGTTCACAATGTTATAAAATCTGCCATCTAAAGTCATGCGTACTAACTAACTAGGCCCCTCGCAAAACGTCCCAGGGTCTTGGCAACCGGCGCCGCTCTCGCCGACTTGCCGCACAAAACAGGTCGTCTCAAGATGATATCTCTGCTGAGTCTTCAATGCATATTGGACACAATCGTCGAGTGATTGCCCGAGAGTCCAATAGGCAAGCTTCTCCGAGACATGGTGAACTCTACCCAGCACATACCGCGAACAACGACACTGATAGAAACTATGCTGGGACTTCGCCAATTTTACAAAATGACCACCCGACCGATGGTCTCAGATATAGCCGTGGTGCTGAGAGTTACGACCAGGGCGACACGCAGATACCCTCACAAATGAGTGCTTGTTTCAATTCGCAGCTGGATGAGGTTGAAGAATCCGAACAAGGCGTGTGGGGATACTTGATGATGTACAAAAACAACACATACACGCGTATCATCCTCCAGCATAACATGCCCCATCCAACCTCTGCCCAAAAACAATTTGGTATCACCGACAGGCCAAGAGACCAAATTACGCCGGGGCGCTTTATCATTGGCCGTCAACGGCAAGAGACTAATCTTTGCATTAGCAAGCCCATGCTGTCAAATAGACATTGCATGCTCTTCTTAGAACAAGGAGGCAATGGCAGCGTCATTTTGGAGGACCTCTCAAGAAACGGAACCTTTGTTAACAACTGTATAGTGGGACGCAATAATCGTAAAACTCTTAGGAACGGCGATGTGATCGACCTGTGTTACCAGGCCTCATTCGTTTTCTATTACCCTCGAATATTTAAAACTTCTATCTTCGACTCACAATACACAATGTATCAATCTCTTGGGTCTGGCCAATATGGTCAGGTGAACTTGTGTGCTGAGAAAAGCACCGGTAGAAGATATGCGGTTAAACTCTTCTATACTGATCATAATGATCCCCAGCGCAGGAGCGCCTTGCGCCAAGAAATTGGGATGCTAATGACGCTTGACCACCCAAATGTCGTGCAGATCAAGGACAGCTTCCACGATAACGATGGGATACGCATTGTGCTTGAATACATACCAGGCGGCGAACTGTTTGACTATATCTTGAAAAAAGGACGCCTGAGTGAAGACGAAGCACGAGGGCTTTTCAGGCAAATATTTAGTGGCATTAAATATTTGGTAAGATGCAGTCATCCTTTTTTCTCACTATACAATATCACTGACTGCCTGATCAGCATGATCGCGATATTGTTCATCGCGATTTAAAGCCTGAGAATATCCTTCTTTATAGCGAGGACCTGGAATTGGTCAAGATTGCCGACTTTGGCCTGGCCAAAATCATGGGTGAAGATTCGTTCACTACCACGCTGTGTGGCACTCCAGCTTATGTTGCCCCCGAGGTTCTAATGCGGAATCATGGCTACAACAGAGCCGTAGATATATGGTCACTTGGCGTGATTCTCTATGTTTGTTTATGTGGCTTCCCCCCATTCTCTGATGAGTGCACAACCCGTGCCTTTCCATACACGATGGAACAACAGATCCTTCAGGGGAGATACGAATTTCCTTCCCCCTATTGGGACCCTATTAGCAACAGTGCCTGTAAGTTATATCCCGTGTCTCCACTAGAATGAAGACTAACATGTCATTGCAACTAAGGCGATCTTGTTGAGAGCATGCTTATAGTAATGCCAGGAAAGCGCTTTACTATTGATGAATGTCTTGCACATCCCTGGATGACTGGTGGCATAAACCCTGCTGATAGTACCAACGGGCTTGTTCAAGGCATTCAGGACCTCGGCGTCCGTCGTGGCATGTCACGGCAGCGGACCATACTTGCTGATCTGGCCGCCGGTATGAGATACCCTAGGAATGCTGGCTACCAAGAGCGCTCCACACCAGCGTCGACAACACGCCGTCACGAAATCCGCCCTATGGATGGCAGGCATACAGAAGAATTTATGGCTATGGGTGGTTATGGCGATCAAGTGTTGTTTGACGGAGATCTTTCGCCCGCAATAGAGAGGACACAAGACATAACAACTGCAGGAGCTAGGCGTGGTCGTCACCGCGACTTTGCGGATAGTCACCAACGGGAGCGCCTAAGAGACCCTGATAGGCAACAGGGTCGAGAACGAGAACGAGAACGAGAACGAGAACGAGAACGAGAGCGAGAACGAGAACGAGAGCGAGAACGAGAACGAGAGCGAGAACGAGAACGAGAACGAGAAAGAGAGTCTCGAGCTCAGGGTAGGGAGAGAAGAAACGTTCATCGCGAGCGGCCCAGGGAACATGATACGGAAAGAGACCGAGATCGTGAACGGGACCCGGATCGTGATCGAACCAGAGCAAGCCGACGAGAAAGACAGCGGGAAGATAGGAGGAGAGAAGATCGTCGTGACGGAGATGGCCGTCGAGCCCAAGAGCATCGTCGATAGTGAAACGACGGAGGGTCATAAGCCTTTGCCGTGCTTCTTTCAACTTGTTGCTTGTCGTTGCCATTATCTGTATATTTCTTGGAGAAACTTTGGGGGTTTTTTTTTTCGTTGGGTCTTTGGGCGTGTATCTTATGAGGTTTCTTCTTGGTTTAATTAGTTATAGTTAGTGTCTAGTCTTGGGCAGTGTTGTTGTCTTTGGACCCATGATGATGATGATGCAAGCAATTAGTTATCCTCAGCATTATAGAAAATCCATTTTTACAACCAAATATTGTTTAGCTACGAAAGCAACCGGCTGCTACTTGAGAAAACGTTAAGTACTATTATTATAAGTCTCAAGACCTCGAATTGGTTGAAAAAGAAGAGAGGAACCTAATAAAATGAAAAAGAGAGAGAGAGAGAAATGGACATTAAGCATGCTGCCGGAGATAATTCATGGCAAAGAAGAGTGGATGGATAAAATAAACGGACGGGTAGAAGAGGTGAAGATATTCAGTAAGATCGATGCAAGAGGAGAAGGGAGAGAGGAAGGAGGACAGGCCGTGAATACAAAAAAAAGGGGGAGGGGGTTAGAAAAAGAATACAGGTACAAGTTATGAAAGAGCGCGAAAGCACAAGACATCGACATCAACGGAGCAACGGCCAGCTAAACATCCGGCCAGGGCTCGTGACCAAGAGTCAACTAAGAAGAGCCAGAAAGCTACTCTGACTCCGAGATCTGCTCGCGTACCAATCCCGGTTGCGACGACGTCGACTTGCGCAACGGTGACAACGCCCGGGGCCGTGGGGGAGACTGGGACGGCCGACAAAACATGTTGCGTAGATCGGTGTAGTCGTTTTCCGATAGCGAAGGCACAACCAAACGCGGGTGAGGGAAGATTTGTTGGTATGACTGCAACTGTGGCTGTTGCAGAGGTGGTGGGGGTGGAGGCCGTTGCGGAGCCTGTGGCACATGTAACGCCTGGATTTGTTTATGCTGGTGAGACCGAGCGGGTGAAGGTGGCGCAGATATCGAATGCGCAGAAAACGACGCCAATTCTGGTTCAGAGTCGCCCTCGCGGTCTCGTTGATCGTGCCGCATTAGGGAGTTTTGCAAGACCGATAGCCTAGTGACTACGTCTGGTTCGCTGCAGCGCTTTCTTCGTGGACGAAGAATCGATGTTGTAATCGAGGCTCGTCGGGGCCGTGAACATCCAGGCGAACTATGTTGTGAGCTAGCACGACGCACATGTGTAAGTGGTGGGTGTGTTCGGTCATGATGGCGATGGTTCTGCTGTTGTTGTTGTTGTTTTTGCTGCGGTTTCTGTATCTGTTGCGATTGTGACTGCTGTTGGTGACGAGCACCAGGGCCTTGGTAAGAAACAACATCCGGCCGATTGTATTGAAAGCTCCATTGATCACTTTCCTGTCGATGAGGTTGACCGTAGGCACTATTATTACGTTGGTGGCATGGACCAAGGCCTTGGCTTTGACTCTGGTCACTTGCATTTGAATCATCCTGGGGCAAATCTATGCAAAGTCCCAAGTCTAAATCCAGCTCCATATCCAAGCTCGTGTGATTGTGCTGATGCTGTTGTCCTTCTTGATATTGACATAAACATCGAGACGGTAGTCTGCCAAGCCGATTAACCCAATCTGGGGACTTCTACTTCTCAGGTATGGGAGATTTGGCTAGCCGACCTCCAGCACTCAGGCGTTTTTGCACTCTGGCTTCCTTATCGCGCTGCATTCTCTCAAGAGTGCTGGGGCTCGAAGTGAGGGTTTGACCAGCTTCGGGGCTGGTTGATGTCAGTAGATTAGCGCGGCCTCTCTTGAGATCGAGATATGCCTGGGCACTACGGCTCAGCGGGAATGCCGGTGCTGACATGGGAACTAAAGCCCCATTTTGGAAAAGCATCTCGGCCACTGGAAATGTAGCAGTTTTTTCAGGCTCAGTCACTGTTGCTACAGACTTGGTCATGCCTGTAGATGCAGGCGAAGCCGGGTTCGCGGCGGCCATGGCCAAGATTACAACAGGCGTGCCGCGAGATCGATCGGCAAGATTGGGGTTAGCCTTGAGGGCAAGGGCATAAATCACTTGCTGAATGTCGTTCTTCTTAACGGCAGCCAATAGAGTTTCATCGGGCGTGGCATAACGCGACAGCGTAGGCGAAATCGGAGTCACATACTCGCGATTGACGTATTTGGCTGTAATAAACTTCAGTCGCTGCTCACGCGTTGCCTGAGGGGAACATTTTGATGGTGCATCCAAGCGTGCTTCCCAAACCATATTGGCCACACGGTTTCCCACTTGCATCAGAAGCTCGATAATATCGGGCGTGAAGGACGTGATGTCAAGGGTCAGGGAGCGCACTTTGCTGATATGTGTACCCAAAGATCTATGAATGCCACTACACTCAATGCATAGGATAATAGCCAAATTTATGGATACCCATTCAACCTTGGTGCCTGAGCCACAATCAGCACACCAGGCATTCCCCTGGTCATTTTCGCGCAGCATTTGGAGCAGGCGATCTGGGTTCTCGTCGTAGTTGGATGTGGTTGTCCTGGCCGTGCTAGGGCGGGCTCCAACCGTGGTTCTACGGGTTGGAACGCCAGCCGAGTTGCCAATGGTCTGATAGTTGCTATGTAGCCCATGGAGAGACCCAGTTTTGCCCGTCAGAATCTTACCAATATCTCGCTTAAAGGATGATGACTCGACCACAGGGCTAGGCTTTATATCCCTCACACCGCGACCTTCCATGGCGCTTTGGAGCGCGTTGTTGATTGATACGATCCAACTGTTCATGTCCTCTTCTGATGTCGCTTGATAAACACGGCGCAGGTTGGGTGTAATGACTTCGAAGCAAAAGCGACGCTCAGCATTACGGGCTTCTCTGACCGAGGCTGTGCGCAAATCAATTGGGTCCATGTGCAAATCCAGCTTTTCTTTCCAGTTGCTGTATTCTTGCAGCTTGCCCTGGTCAAGCACAAGCCAAAATTTGTGCCAATTTGACTGCTTCAGGGCCGCACGAGGGTCTACATGGCCATTGGGCCGGCTAAGCGCCCACACCAAGCCCTCTTTTCTTTGCGAGCTGCCTCCGGGGCTCGATGAGGTGTTCAGCATAATGTGGTTGCGATCCTCCAGATCACGAATACCTTTGAACTTTGAATTGTTTGCCGGACTAGATAGACCAGAGGATTCCACTGTAGATCCCGACCCCAATATAGGGCGAAGCTGCGAGCTAGTGCTATCAGCCCTTCCAAGCTCCGAGTCGGACAAGGCCGACTGGCCGTTTGTAGAGCCCAGCGAATTCGTGTTCGCGGAGGCAACTCCGGTGTCGGAAATGGGACCTCTAGTTTCAAGTACACGGCGTTTCTCCTCGCGCTCTATCTTTTGTAAATGGTATTCCTTATCGGCCTGCTGAACCTCTTGAAGCAAGGCTTCTAGATGAGGCATGAGACTTTCGATTCGCTTGGAAGTGTTTATAAAGCTCTCGGCCTGGAGCTTGGCAAAGTGTGTAAGCTGTGAAAGGACTTCTTGGTCCTTTCGGCCGCCATGTAGGTCCTGCATAAAGCTTGAGTAGTCGAATCGCTTGAGCTCAAAGTTCCTCCGCTTGGACTGATACTTGTTATCGCTCTCTGCAAGCTTTTTGGATTTGACAGAGTCTTGTCGTTGGCCGAGATAGCGGGAAACATAGGCATAGTAGTCTTTGCTTTCGTCTTCGAAGTCCCGTTTCTTGAACTCAGCCTGTTTAATGTCCGAGGTGTACAGCCTCGTGATAGGTTCGATAATGACCTCCTTGAGGTTGTCCATGTTTTGTGTCTCATACTTGAGAATTTCCCGGGAGATCTTGTCGAAGAAGTTGTCAATGGCTGGCTTCACTGCGTTTATGTTTGTCTTTGACGCTTCATGGAGCGATTGAATGAATGATTCAAAAGCAGTATTCGCCTCGGTTTGAGAGGCGTGTGCGCTCTCGGCTTTTTTAAGAACTTTCTTCATTTGCGTTCGCATGTTGCCCGTCTTTTGTTCTAAAGACTTCATGGTGGCTCTGAAGACTGGTCCATCGTCGGTAGCTATTATTTCGCTATCGGGCTTGGGGCACGCTATATCGATCTTGACAGGAGTGGCAAGAGACGAGGTGCCAGTAAATTGTGGGGGTGAGATAGTGGTAACTGAGCTAGAAGGTGTCGGATTGAGATTTTGTATCATTGGCGAAGTAGGCTCATCGATATCGTTGCTGCTACTTAGTCTTGAGTCGACTGTTTGTGCCGACACCACCCGAACCTTTGGTGGTACGCTCATGAGAAAAGGGATTGGGGACGTTGGTTGGCTAATAGATTGCTGGGAATCGTCTATGGGCAAATATGTTAGCGTTGACTTGACTTGGGCCAATCCTGTCTCCGTGAGAAGCAAGCTCAAAGACAGAGAATAGACAACAAATATGAGCAGCGGAGTGGCGCCTGACCGCATGCACCACCCGCATTTGGATGCAGGCTGGATTGAGGTACGACAGTACTTACTTGTAACCCAAAAAGAAAAGCTGGCCAATGTTTCTAAGCGATGGGCACGGGAGTCGTACTCAACAAACTAGGATGAGCAAGAGTTAGCAGGGGGGGCAC
Organism: Ceratocystis destructans; assembly: GCA_038407095.1. NCBI lineage: Eukaryota > Fungi > Ascomycota > Sordariomycetes > Microascales > Ceratocystidaceae > Ceratocystis > Ceratocystis destructans. The sequence goes on from JAXASZ010000621.1 coordinate 12,322, forward strand.
TATTTCATGGCTGACAACATAATATTAAAAGAAAAAAGAAAAACGCCAACCAGACAGTATGTTTCTAGTGGGTGATGGTGGCAGGGGGGAGATGAGGCAAGTCTTACACTGCAAGTATTTCTCCAGCCAGCTTGGCGCTCGTCCATGGCCTTGGGAGGTTGCCATTTCCAAGTCCACTCAAAAGCCACAGCCGGACTTCCATTAGTCCCATAGTCGCCTATTAATGTGACATTGTCCATTTTGTGAAGATTTGGGTTTGAGTGGAATTCACTGGTGAGAGTATTCTCTACGTCGCGGGGATTGGAGCCATGGACAAAGGTGAGACCAGCGATATTAGTATCGATCGGCGAAGAAGTCCCATCGTCAGACCGCCGGATAGTGAATTTGAAGTTGAACGCAAGCTCTTCATCGCTAGAGAGTTTGAGCAGGAAAGAAGGCGGTTGCGCCGGGGAGGCTGAAGAGACATCGACTTCCTGTAGCATCAGAGACAGAAGGTTAGTGGCATATTGATGGAGGAATCTAGAATGAGCCGCACAAGACCGGGGCAGAGCCAAAAACGAAGACCTGTCTTGTCTTACCTGGATAAAGTCGATGGGGGTTGTATCACCAGCAGGGCGAGAAGCAAGGAACCTTGAGGCAGGGAAGGAATTTGGCGATATCTGTATATTAGAGTGCTTGCGAGGGCTTGTGATGCTAACTGAGGATATGAATACTGTTTGTTTCACGAGCTGTGTCAGCACTCAGAGGAAAGAAGTGTGTTGCATAAACAAGATTTGCGATGCCAACACTGCAGGAAAAGAGCAGCACCTCGAGGACACTGGGGCGCGGAGGGGCAACCTACGTCGATTCTGGTCTCTAAAGAAAAGAGCAGCCTGAGTATCCAGACGACTGCTGACGTTGCCCATGGCGGGTGGGTGGGTCGGTCGTCCGAGGGATGATGATGGCGGGATATGTTGTTTATAGTGATTTGGACGAGTCCTCAAGTCGAAGTGGGCTAGACAACTGGTTTTGGACGAGCGGCAGAGAGAAAAGAGGGAGACGGCGAGAGAACGGAGATCGACTAAGCTAAAAACTATCGTATAAACAGGGCAGTCAGGACGCAAGGCGAGGATTTGGACACCAGAGATAGGGCTTGGGATGCTAGTTTTTTGGCGTGTCCTGTTGCCACAGATGAGCAGAGGGGAAAGCGGAGAGAAGTGTATTGGTGGGATGTGATTCTGTGCCAGTTGTCGAGACGGACTTTGGTAGAGGATGGAAGGTAAGATGGAGATATGTTTTCTTTTTTTTTCGCAGGTGTTGTCGAACCAGTCGAGACAAGGGATGGCGGCCAATGAACAGTATTTGTTCTGTTTGTGGTGGGTGCAGATCTCAGGCTTTGTACATCGTGCTGTGATGCAAGAGACAAAAGACGCAGTCAGAAGGCGATAAGCAAAATACCCAGGACGGACAGCAACCTGCAGCGGTTTAGCAACGGGCCTTTTTGCGACAAGATGGAAGAAGGAAAGAAAATAACAAGGGAGGCAGGGGTGAAGAGGAGGAGAAAGAGGGGAGAGAGGAGGAAGACGAGAGATATGAGGAAAACAGAACGAGAAAAATAGCAAGAAAAAGAAGGAAAAAAAGAGGGAAAAAAAGGAAACAATAGAAGGGGGAAAATAGAGAAAGAAGGAGAATAAAAGCGAATAAAATCGAATAAAATCGAAAAAGAAAAGCGAAAAAAAAAAAAAGGAAGGAAAAAAAGACGAAATCAACAGTGCTTGACGCTCGCTCAGGTGGGGGAAAATTAGATTGATTATTGATTAATCTCAGAGTTGGAAAAGGGAAATATCTGTGACGAGCAATGGAAAACAAAATAGACACAGCTTCACTACAAGGGAGTCGTTTCAGTGAGGCTAGCGCGGTCTGATGGACCGTTGGCCGTTAGTCCTTTGTGGGCCGTAGTTAACGGACTTCAAAGCACTGGCTCGCTAGGGTGGCTTTACTCCTGGCTTTAGTGCCGCTAGGCCTCTGTAAGCCGAGAGCGCTAGTGCTGATGCCTTTGCTTTATTTAGGCTGCAGAAGTTTAAGCGGAGCTTTGCTGCAGGGGTCACCCTCAGCAGTGGGTGAAACAGCGGGGGGCAGAACAGTACAGCTGAGAAGAATGAAATGGAATCACCCCAGGGCAAAAGAGGGGCCGCATGGCCGGAGCGAAGGGTTCAACAACCGGGAAACGGGCGGACAAGAGACCCAAAGGGACAGGAAGAACGACAAAGGCGCTACTTCAAAATGCGTGGCGCGGCTGTCGTGCACTACAGTGTCAGAACGCAGATGCTCGCACACACTAAATCGCGCCGCAGTGTAAATGTGCAGACGGACAGCAAAATAATAGCAGGGAATTAAGCTTTGCCGCACGAAACCAGAGGAGAAGAAGCGAAACCCAGAGAGGAGGGCTGTGGCATGGCGTTGGCACCAGGCACCAGGCAGAAACATGAGGGCATAAGAAGGATAGATAGCAGGTGTGTTGCCAATCTCACGCAGCACAACACTACACAGGAAAGGAGTGAGGGAGACACCGGGCGAAAGCATATATGGCAAGTTGAGCTTCCATGGGCAAGAGGCCAGCACACGCTCCCTCTACCCGCAACTTTAACTAGTTATGTGGACTGGGAAACAAAAAAAGAAGAAGAAAGAAGAAGAAGAAAGAAGAAAGAAGAAAAAAGAAAAAGAGAAAAAAAGAAAAAAAGAAAAAAAGAAAAAAAGAAAAAACCCTTCTCCCAACCGGCAGCAAACCCAGGCCAGCCATCAAGCCGCGATACTCGCCAGACGCGTGTAAAGTGTAAGCCTGCCAGTCTTCGTTGCTAGCATTAGACGGCCATCAAGATGGGAGAAACTACAAGAAGCGTGTACGCCTATTCATCCTGTGTGTCCCGGTCCATATGCCCTATTCACCTTGCTAATGTACTGCCTCTCACTTTAGCATGCCTCTACGTCTCTCGACTGCAGATATCTCGCCATAGGCCAGAAGTATTTCCTCTGCTTTCGCATGCTAGCGAGGCGTGGGTGGTGCCCATGTCGGTGCAGCTACAGACATCATCACACACTTGCGTCCGTACGCACGCACTTAAAACCACCATAGCTCGCAGACACAGTCCCGGGCCCAAAATATATAGCCCAATAACACTCCTCTGGCTTCAACAGGTCACGGCGCGGGCACTAGCGCAAACTACTCCGTCAGCAGATTGCAATCCTACTAGTTATACAGCAAGATGATGCGTATTGTGTCTTGTGATTTTCCAAGGATGAGCACTTAGAACACGCGATTAAGTTGACTGCAACATTCTAGTACATGTGTACTAAGCTTGCTGACACGTGAAAGGTACATGCGTACCTCGAGAGTCATGCACACGATTTGCTCAGTATACATTACACGGGAACTGCTCCAGTAACTCAAACGCAAGTATTTACACGCCGCAGATCGCAGGCACGCCATGCATGTCCTGGGGAAATACCCAGCGACCTCTTCCTTGTACGCTTTCGCCCTTCTTTCTTTTTACCTGCAGGACACAGCCTCGCACTTCCACTCCCACTACTGCTCTTCTTGCTTATCTCTCGCTCCAAACTCCCCCCCCCCCCCCTTCAGTCCACAAGCCAGAACTAGCGCCAAGCGTGACCAATGCCGCTTCTAGCGAAAGTACTTGGGCCGGCTGTAGAAAGACTCTCCGTGCCATCCCTCTTAGTCCAGCCCTAGTCAACGGTAACGCAAAGGAAAAGACAAAAATAAAACCAGAACGAAATAACGCCAAATATCATGACAGGCTTAGTGCTCCGGTCTCCGGCCTAGCAGCACCGTCTAAACAAGCAACGCATGCCGACGTCAACACTTATCCTTGCCCCCATCCTGCATAAGGATAATTCTACAACCCATCCCCTGACCTTACTCTACATTCCACACGGGACTCCCTCCCTTCTCGCGTTCTCGCAATGCCAACCAACACCTGGCAGCCTGGAGAAATTCCCCTGCCAGGCTACACTATTGTACTTTGATGTCTCCCAAGCGTCGGCAGAGCCTCTCGCACCCTCTAAAGATACGGAGACGAGGGGGTAGGGCTGGCTGTTGCTGAGAATTGACACGATGGGCAGGTCGCAGAGTGATGAGTCTAGAAATAGGGCTTTGACCAAAAGGGAAAAAAGCGCCCTTTCAAGGGGGACGTAAGAATTCGTATTTCTTTCCACGATTCCCTCAACTAATCTGCCGAGAGGGAAATAGACTCTGGAGCCAACAGCGCAGATGCGGACACAGGCCACATCAAAAACGACCACACCCAGTACACTTGCAAATATCTACACTATAGCGTGGTTATGACACAATAGTCTTCAAGAACTAACAATCTACATACAAACCACACAGTGTAGTCTGCTTTCCTAAATTTTCTCAGTATAGCTCTCATGTAACTGCGATTAAGTGTCGGTCGAAACCGCCACACGAGGTTGCGTGTATCTCAATCACATCCTATTGGATGAATGTCTTCTTCTGACTCCCATGAACAGAGATGCATGCTCCCATTTAGTGAGCCTAACCCTAGTATGATCAGGGCCTTGGCCTCCAACTCTGAGAACCTATACTCCTCCATGTCCTCAAAGCATTACTTTACCCTCATCAGTATTGCCCAAACCAGGGCAATCTATCTCAAGGGGGCCAGTACGACTCTATCACCTGTATTTACGCAACATTCGACATGCGGAATAATTTAAACAAGATAATGCTGCACCGTATTCGGCTAACAAACAGTGCTGCTAGGTCTTCTGTAAGAATAGCATCAAGTAGTCCATCGAACCATGCTAATCCAATCAACTTTCCAGAGACACACGCCGCCAATGCAATCCGGGCACTCTCCGTGCTGCACGAAGAGATAAAGCTCATTGGCGCTAGATAACATCTCACTACCCGCTTCGGTTGGTTCGGTTCTGATGTGCGGCTGGGCCCTGACATTGTGCTCCATGCGATGGCGCTTGTGCGTCTCGCGTTTGTCGCGCAGATCCATGATGGGTTGGATTGCTTCAATTCTGCGGTCGATAACTTTATCCTTTGCCAGAGCATCCGGCTCATGCTTGCCATCGATGCTCGGCGCTCAGTGTCCAAAGCGGGGGGAAAGTGCCCTGCCATAACACTAACTACGTGTTGCTAGGGCTTGAGAAGATGCCTAATGCTTGGGTGCACTGTTACAACCCTATTTCGGTCTTTAACACATCTTGTACACTTCTTGGGTGCAATTCCAATCCATACACTGGACATTTGCCGCCGTATAAAGCTATTGGAACTGGAAAATGTACTCATGTGCGCTGCCCCATGATGTGATTTTGCACCGTTCGCATATATCGGGGAGGGGATTCTACGTCGTCCCACAGTCGATGTTCTCAAGCGTCGCCTTCCACTCACCAGCTTCCATGCCAACGCAGGCCAGTACATGGTAAATGTTGCAGCAGGCGGCAGCTTTCCCGCGTACCCTCTCCATTTATAGAATATACCACTGCCTTTTGTTTCCTGATGTTCGTAGGTTGTGTTGGCTTGATGAATCGTACTTTGCCTAGTTATTCCCGGTGAGCAGCGTGAGCATGGGTGGGTGGATGCTTTGCGGCTTGATTTTGCGCTTGTCGAGCACTGAAACGTTCGAGGAACGCTTCGTAGTTTGAGTGCAGACCATTTCCGCTTGTAGCCATCGGGTTGTTGAGTAGAGTAGTCAACGAACGAGGGTAGACTAGGTGCACGGAAATAAGCGTGAGGAGAAAGGAGAGGGAACCAAGGATGGCCATTTAAATAAGCCCATGACATGGCCGCGAGGGTGGCCCCCAGGAGGCAAGTAGCGGCCATCGACGCGGTCACCATGTGGGCAACAGGAGACTCGGAGAGCACAAAGCATGCTGAAGATAGGCGTCGGTTGATCTTAGTGATCCCAGTAGAAATTAAATATATTCAAATCAAAATCAAAACGATGCTGAAGATCAACGCCAGGCCCCTAATGTCTTTTTCTCCAAAGACTTGCATGTGCAGAGCATCTATGCGCCAGGGGTCACGCAGATATGTCCTTCACTGCCCCCGCAATGCTCAAGTCTCCAAAAACAGCGACGCTTTCCGACCAAAATGGAGCCACAAACAACGCTCTGCTTCTAGAAAATAATAAACTATAAAAAGCAAACTAAAAACATTCCAAAACTATCTTGGGATCTCAATCAAGACTTGCTTTACTTTCCTCATTATTTTCTCTTGCTACTAGACTCCCCACAAAACCTTGATCCACTTTTGACCCCTTGTCCATTATCTCATTGTCCTGCTGTCCATGGCTCACCCTAACCCTTATATCGGGCAGGCACACATGTCTTTTTGCCGACACGATCCTGCCAACGAATCCAAAGCTTCTACTAAATTCTAGCTATGCTAATCTTTTCTTCCCGGTTTCAAGCCCCCTTGTCTATGTTCGTTGCTTTTTATTTTTGTGATTTTGATAGCCGACATGCTAACCATCTACTGCTGTCTACTGTTGAGTCCCCCCTGCTTCGCTAGCTAGCCAGGCTACCGAATAACCCCCATTATACGTGGTTTGTCCCAGCCCTACTCTGCACTTCATCCTTCTAGTGATTTCGACCGCGAGAACCCACTGTACTGTAGCCTTTGCAGTTCACACAGGCCCATCCGCATTCAAGCCTCTAGTTGTCCACAGCTTCTACAGCATTATCCCGCTTTTTGGGCTTGCCTCCCCTCTCGCTCTTGAAACTCTCTTCCTTCTTTTTATTTTTTTATTATTTTTCTTTCCCTCCTCGAAACGCTTCCATCACCATTTTTTTGATGCCATCTTCCTATTTTATAATTGGCGTAGCTTGAATTATCACCCTTATTCCAGTTTTCCGTCTTATCCTCCATCGTTTACGCCCAGTGCCTCATCTTGCCTTGGCTACTATCATCTTTCGTCTTGCGAGCGCTTCATGCTGATTGTCACAGCCGGGCCCTGGAATCCTTGACCTCATCGTCGCAACCGTACCGGATGATGATAATCTTGAAACCACGAAGAATATCCTTGAGTATTTTATCGATTAATTGATGCCAAGCAACAAGCAAGTATACTACACTGACCCGAACCGACCGAACAACTTGCCAACTCACATACCCGCCGACCCGACTCACTACCTATCTTCTAAGCTATTCGACTGTCGTGACTTTGTTTTATCTTGCACCCCCGAGTCGAGCTCCTTTTCTTCATACGTCGCTCTCAACACAGAGCCGTAGAGATATATTGGAAATAATAGAGCTAGCCATCACTCAACATCCTATCTTTCCTTCTCGCCTCCTTCCCCCTCCCCCTCTCTCTCCACATCCCCCCCCCCTCCCCTTTCGCCATGTCTACCGAGTCTGTCCGCCAGTCATGGGCCAACAGCAGCCACCAGAGTATCAACCGCTTTTCCTCTCCACCAACTCGCGCAAAACGAAGCTCGCCCCAGACCGTCGAAATATCCCAAGACGATGCCTTTTCCTACGCCTTGCGAGTAGCCTTCTTGCACCACCTTATTCAACCTCGTCAAAAACGCCGCCAGTTCATGCAGAATCCTCAGAGACCTGTACATCGCTCCACCACTAGTGTAAACCACCTCATCTTCACAGAGCTTTCAACCGGCGGCTCGTCCAAGCTCCCCCATGGCTTCAGAACTCCTTTGCTAGAGCGGCTTCAGGGTGTCGTCGTGGGATCCGAGCGTATGCCTGGATACAACGACGCTGCTGTGAAACGATGTTTCGCAGAGGTCTACACCAAGTTTACGAGCAAGGACTTTCTTCCTACCCTCAAGGACCGCAAAATCGAACCCCTGGTGCTTATGGTCTATTCTAGAGCCACCCAGGCCGCTGCCAAGAATGCCGCCCCCGGAGACAGATCCCATCTCTTGCTTGCCGATCGCCATGTTGCTCTTTTCGTACGCTTATTGATTAGCATCCTCCGAGACGAAGGCCACGACCATAACAAGGCCAATTTGATTCTACAGCTCGAAGCCCTGGAAAAGAAGCTGCTTACCAACTCGCAAGACTTATCTATGGACAATAACACTACATCTGTCGAGATCACAGTGCCCATAAGCTACGATGTCAAGGACATGCCTTATGTCCAACAGGTTTGCCGCATCTTTGGCTACTCCCAGTCCAAAGCCCAAAATGAGATAAACACCAACAAAAGCATTTGGACCGAAGAAGCCGCTATGAAGGATTTCAAAATGTATCAGCAAAGGCTGAACCTTGGCATGTCGGGCACTCTCCAAAGCCGCGATTTTGACGTCGAGGAGGCTTATGAAGAATGGAAAGCCTCGGAAAAACGCGACCTCAGTAGCATCATGATGGACATGCTCACCGTCCGTCCTGACCTGGCGCGTATTTCTACAGGGCCCGTGGACAACAGCACCGGCAATAAGGCGTTGCCTCCGCTCAACATCGAGTCAGACCGCTCTTTTTCTGAAATGGCCCAGGCGATCACTTCTGCTGGCGACTTGGATGGCATGGGGTTTGACCCTGCGATGGCAATGAACATGTTGTCAATGGATGACAACTGTAGCATTCGTAGTATTGAAAGCTCTTCTTATACCTTCACCCCAATGAACCCTCGTCTTTTCTACAAGACTGTGGTACAATATACCATGACGTCACACCTCCTTACCCAGAGCCAGGCCGAAAATTTTATACCCGTTTCCAGGCAGTCAGCGGAGTTTTTGTTGTTCCTGGCCACTGTATGGCGTGTGCCACAGTTCAGTCGTCATATCACGCTTCTTGAAATTGCAGCCCGCAAGTACGTCGATGATGAAATTGAACTTAGCTCTATTGGCTATATCTTCCAGTACATCCAGAGCCCTCCAGACTCCGTTAAGCGACCACCTCATTTGGCCAACTACGACAAATCTCTGGTTGATATTGATTCTAGTCGGTGGACTATGCAAGACTTTGTTGCCTACAGGCAATCTCTCACCTTGATCTACGATAAGATTATGGGCGAGGTTTGTGACATGGTGGTCAAGTGCTATGAGCCTGACCCACCAAATCCATCAATGGCCCTGACAATCTTGCGAGAGTGTATATACAGCGACCCCGCTTTTGACCAGCGGCCATCGGATAAGGAGAAGCTGCGCAAGGGCCTGGAGCAAGATCTCCGAGAAGCAACACAGAAGATCTATGTTGAGATTCTGCAGAGCAAGGTTCCTTCGTCTGAGGATCGCTGGGACTTTTCACATGTCCAAGCTCTGCGACTGGGCGTCATGGCTGCCTTGAAACGCATTCAGAGTTACCTCGGAAGCATGATCGAAGACGAGGAGATCGAAGGAGTTAAACCGCTAGACATACTCATCGAAAAGCTCTTGCCTTCATTTGAAGTCGATGCTGAGGCTATCATTAAGAAGGTTATTGAGAAGGGGAAGAGTACGGGCGAAGAAGTTGCGTTTGAAGACGGGTTCACCATGTATGCCGAGCTTGTCAATCTACGCAAGATGCACAAAAAGCTGCTTCCGAGTGTCCGGTTTGCCTTTAATATCGAAGATCTGTTTTTGGAGTTTGTTCAAAAATGGCTTGCTAATGCAGAAGAGAGAGTGGCGTCGTTTGTGGAAGAAGCCATCAAGCAGGACTCATTCAAAGTACGAATAAATAGTCCTGATGAGATTCCAACCGATAGCCAACGGCACAGCTCGTCCATCATTGATATTTTTTCATTGTTCAACCAAACCCTTGACCAGATTCTCAAGCTCAAGTGGCAGAGCGAACTACATCATGCACGCTTCATGACTACGTTGGCTCGTATTTTTGCCACTGGTATTGGCCGTTACTGTGAAATAGTCGATTCTCAGTTTACCAAGGAGATGGACCGGCCATCGGCCCGCGAGCTTGCAGCTGCTTCACAGTCTGCTCAGGAGAAGCTGTTTCAATATGCCAGAGACGCACTGAATTCCAAGATTAAGGCGGAGCCCTTCCAGTTCTTCCCCGAGGCAAGTCACTGTTTCTTTCCCTATTTCCTTTTCCTTTTTTTTTTTTCTTTTTTCTTTTTTTCTTCTCCCAGTGGCTGTGTGCCCGTCTATGCGTATACTAGGAAAACCACTAACACGCGTTTACTTTAGTCATTCGTGAAATTAAACAATATAGAATATGCTATCCAGGAGCTGGACAAGCTAGAGAAACTCATGAACGTGGATGCTTGTATCGCCACGATCGAACGGTTTGAGGGCCCCCCGAAGCCTGCACGCAAGGGCTCCAACACTTACATTTTCACTATTAAAATGATTGAAGCCGAAGATCTCAAAGCCTGCGACACCTCAGGCTACAGCGACCCATACATTATTCTATGTGATGAACACCGAAAGCGGCTGGCCAAGTCTCGCATCATCTATCGTAGTCTGAATCCTCGCTGGGACGAGTCTGTGGATATCACTGTGCATAGCACCATTAATGTTATCGCTACAATCTGGGATTATGATACCTTTGGTGACCACGATTTCGTTGGCAGAGCCGCTTTGAAGCTTGATCCGCAGCATTTTAAAGACTATCTACCAAGGGAATTTTGGCTGGATCTAGACACACAGGGCCGTCTTTTGCTACGTGTGAGCATGGAGGCCGAGAGGGATGACATCCAGTTCCACTTTGGCAAGGCATTTAGACACTTGAAGCGTACGGAGCGCGATATGGTGCGGCGAATCACAGATAAGGTAGGTCTAAACAGACTGAGTCAGGTTTTAACCAGTACCTGCAACGGCATACGTATAGGACATACCATACTAACCCACATGGTCCCTTCTACAGCTTACAGTGGAAATCAACGATACGCTGTCACTTGAGACCCTGCGTGCAATTCTTAAAACAGGTGGTATTGGTGCCCAGGTCATGAACTTTTGGCACAAGTCACAGCCTGCCCAGCCTGCAGCATCAGAAGAGGACATAGACAAGGCACTTGACCCCCTCTATGATTATTTCCATGACAACTTTGCTATAATGAAGCAAACTCTCACGGAAAAGACCATGTTGGCAGTCATGACGCGTCTGTGGAAGGAAGTACTAATGGCATTAGAAAGCCTCATGGTGCCGCCGCTTAGTGACAAACCATCAGACCAGAAGCCGTTGACAGAAAAGGAGCTTGATATTGTACATAAGTGGCGGGACCAGATGTTTACGTTTTTCAATGCCAAGGATCACAACGGCGTGGCGTTAGGTGTTCCAGAAGACATTCTCAAGTCGCCCAAGTACCACGAGTTTACATCATTGTACTTTTTCTATCTCGAGACTACCGATAACCTTATCCGCGAGTCTGAGCGCATGGCAGCAGCCACAGCACAGCGACACCGCACAATGCTGCAGAACCCAAACCGACTATCGGCGCCAGCAAGCTTGGGTCCCATGGCACCTGGCTTTGGCAGCATGGGGACAATTCGGCGTGGACGTAGTATAATGATGAGCCGAAATCTAGGCACGATGCGACGGGCGCGTGAACAAAAGCGCAAAGAAGCCCAGGCAGACCCGAGCGATGACGGTATTCTGCGTATCTTGCGCATGCGGCCTGAAGCAGCCCCGTATTTGCGGGAGCGCTCGCGTCAGCGTGAGCGACAGGAATCAACAGCAGCAGCAGTCATGATGATGCAACAGGGCGGGGCAAGGATGTCTGGGGCTTTTGGTCGGAACAACCTGCCCATACGGTGATGTGGGGGCAGCTTACGGCCGAGTAAGTGGGTTGGGCGGACATGGTGGGGTGGTGTATTCAAATTGGTGTGTTGATGCTGGTGGAGGTGTGGGGACTTGTGATATAACTGGAATGGAATGTGCAAGCTATGTTTGTATATGTGCAGGTTCTTTTTTATTATTTTAATTTTACGTATTTACATTTTTTCCCTTCCTTTCCTGTTCTATTGCTTGACATTATCCAGATATGTGTACGCGTAGACCCGAACACGATAAACAAACAAATGTCCTCATATTCCTAGTAGGTGAAGTTTCAATATTACTGTGATGTTTTTGTTTTGATTTGATATTCTTTGCTTCCTTTGTTTCGTCCATCGGGTAGATGCGCAGAGAGGAAGTTGCTGATCACGTTTCATATGTGTGCAGAAAATCCCCCCCCCCCCCAAAACACTTGCTCTGATAAAACCCTGATATATTTACAACCCTAGTATGCATGATGACGTCATTATAAAGGAGGATGGTGCTAAATCCTGACATGGTTTCCCGAAGGACCTTGGCCCGAAAGAAGGCTAAGGGAAGGAGGGGGGGCTACGAAAAAAGGGTTCTGTTGCTTTCCTAGTCGTCATCATGAAAGGAAGCAAGTTTTAGGCACCAGAGAGGACTTTTGCCAGACACCAAAAAAAGAGAGAAGAAAGGAAAAGGGGGGGGGGGGGGGGGGGAGGAGGAGGGGGAGGATGAGAATGGTAGTAAGACACGGAGGAAGGGAGCAGAAAAGCATCGGAATGATATGGTGCACTGAAGTACAAGTAACGACATTGCGTGTGTCCATTTAGTACGTAGCACAGTGATAGTGAGAGCTGGAGTAGCAGCAGCAAGATGACAGACTAAGAGGGGTTGTGATAGAGTCACGGGGCTCTAGGCTCGCAGTAGAATAACCAGAATGTCCGAGATTGTGTAGTGGTACTGCATGAGGATGTAGCACACTTTATTCGTGATTGAATTTCTGTCTCTGCGCGTGGAAACGGACTGACAAATGGATAGCACTGATAGATACGAAGATTGGAGCTGAGAATTTACCCGCTGGGCGGCGATTTAATTATTGGGGTAGACAGGACAGAGACAACCAGGGCAGGCAGGGTACAGGGAAGAACAGTGGCAGAAATGAGATGAAGAACAACAAAAGAAACTAATCTGGATGGGCACGGTCATTCAAGCTATCTATTAGCGGCTATGAGTTGGAATTAGCAGGCTGTTAGCTGAGAGTTAGCTGGCTCCTGGATTGTGCTTGAGTTGAGTTGCAAACGTCGAGAGTAAGTTTTGTTTCTGTGCAGAAACTCGCGCCAAGTTATTGAGATGCTCTTCTGGCACTCTCTTACTATTATTCCCATGTATCGAGGTCCTGTGGCCAGCCTAGACTGGAAATACCCCCTCTCCTCCCTCTATGTCCCTTCCCCTCTTTCCCCCAACTGCATTGTCAAGGGCCCCTTTGTCTCAGTCACCTTAGCATGTCAGGCTTCATGTTCTCAGGTCTTCAGCGCCTAACCTGCGATTAGATCAGGGGGAAGAGGCCCCTGAAGATGATAACAAGCCTAATACCCGATGGATAGTGAGTGCGTAGGCTGTTGCTAGTAAGGCGAGTGGCAACTTAGCAAGCCAGAAACGGCAATCCCCAAAACAAATGTAAGATTTCTTTCATTTTATTTTGTGCAAGAGCAGACGGTGATAAGAGGCGGAAGAACAAGAAAGGACTAGAGAGACCAAAGAGAGAGACTAGAGAGACTAGAGACAGGAGAAACTAGAGAGTAGAGAGACTAGAGAGACAAGAGAAGTCCCGCTAAGCAGGTTGGCCTGCAGTATTCTTGTACTGCAATGAATGTTGCTGTTGTTGTTGTTGTTGTTGTTGCTGCTGCATTTCTTTGATATTTCTTCTCCTCCTTCCCATTTTGCTGCCTGCCCTTTTCCCTTTTCCTTTCCTTCCTTTCCTTCCCTTCCTTCCCTTCCTTCCCTTTTGCCTGCACTTGCACTTACTAACGTGCTTCTTGCCTTGTTCCGCTCCGGATCCTTCTTGGCCGTTCCTTCCTTGTCCTCTTTTTTTTCCCTTTGCATATTCTCTTAATTTTCTCTTCCCTAAAATTTCCTTTTTCTCTTCTACTTCTTCTCTTCCTTTATAAACCTGGGATTAGCTAAATCAAGCACAATATCAACAACAAACCTCCCCCTCAAAAAAGGAAGCTCTGCAATAGCAAAAGGCATCACGCTGAATGGGAATGCCTCTGAGGGACTAGAGGACGTGCCTTTATATTTCATCGCTATTTCCTGTCCATCTCCATTGTAATCTTCGTCATCGCTTTCGGCTTTTACCTGCTCCTCTAATTGCATTAGCAACAAGAAGGGCCCTTTGCTGGCACAATATACGCATTTTACTCGATCCTCTCGATCTCCTCGATCTCTTCGATCTTCTCAGCTTTTTTTCTTCTTTTTTTTTCCCCGTCTTTCTTTTTCTCCCGTCATTCATTAAGGGCCAAAGCTTCTGAGAGTCAAGAACAGCGAAATATCGGCTAAAACGAGCACTATCGCACACGCACATACGTTCCCAGACCCATATCATCAAAATAACAAGCTCGCGGCCACTCTAGTAAAGCTTTCTTCCAGCCTCCTCCCCGACCCCACCTTTTTTTTTCCTCGGCTTGTTTTCTCTTGCCGTCTTCCGGGCCTTGAACTCCACTTCCGAACCTATCTCTTTCCTCTTCTTTTTTTCTCTCCCCGCAAACATACATACATCATGGGCGACAAGTCCGCCTTCGCCGCTATCACGGCTGTCATTTCGTCTTTGGCCCCCGACCCAAATATCCCCACTACTCTACCGCTCAATCTTGCTTCTCATATCAGGCTGCCCGGTGATGACAGCGCCCAGAAACGCCTTCTAGAACAAGAACTAGCAAAGCTTGTCCTGAGAGTCGAAAGCCTAAATATCCGATCCGAGCCTATCACAAAGCCTATCACCTCTGAAAAAAACTCGACTCTTTCGGGTATCCCGACCTCTGCTACCGAGGCTCTCTCTGCAGCTGGCAAGCGGGCAGCCGCTTCAATACCGACATCTATAGATACCCAAGGTGTGTGCCAACTAATCAACCGGCGTTTACCCCCTCTGCCTTCATATCGTTCTTCGCCTCACAACTGACCATTCCAGATCTCAACTCTTCTGTCGCCGTTCCTCCCCAGAGTGATGTCTCTGCTTCCACCGATACCCAACTAGCCCAGCACCAGACTACCGCATCTGAACCCCAAGATACACACCGCATAAAGACACTGGAAGCTGAACTCTTGAAGCATCAAAAAGCAAATGAAGCCTTCCAAAAAGCACTCAGAGAAATAGGGGACATCCTGTCCGCTGTTGCTCGCGGTGATCTCACCAAAACTGCCAGTCTTAGCGATGTCGAAGTCGATCCTGAAATTACTGCTTTCAAGCACACCATCAACCGCATGATGCAGCAATTAAATGTTTTCTCCAGTGAGGTTTCACGTGTAGCTCGCGAAGTCGGTACCGAAGGTCTGCTAGGAGGCCAAGCACGTATCGACGGTGTTGACGGTACTTGGAAGGAGCTTACAGACAATGGTATGTCATTCTTTTTCTTTGTGCCAATGTTGGGTCTCTTAGTCCAAAACTAACGCATATTCTAGTCAATGTCATGGCCCAGAACCTGACCAATCAGGTCAGAGAAATCGCCTCTGTCACTACCGCGGTGGCCCACGGAGACCTGACAAAGAAGATTGAGCAGCGCGCCCAGGGAGAAATCCTGCAGCTGCAGCAAACTATCAACACCATGGTTGACCAGCTACGCACATTCGCTTCCGAAGTCACGCGTGTCGCTAGAGATGTCGGGACAGAGGGCATCCTGGGTGGCCAGGCCGACGTTGAAGGCGTCAAGGGCATGTGGAACGACCTGACCATCAACGTCAACGCAATGGCCAATAACCTCACCACCCAAGTCAGAGATATCATCAAGGTCACTACTGCTGTCGCAAAGGGTGATTTAACACAAAAGGTCCAGGCTGATTGCAAGGGCGAAATATTTGAGCTCAAGTCCACCATAAACTCTATGGTTGACCAGCTGCAGCAGTTTGCCCGAGAAGTTACTAAGATTGCCAGAGAAGTCGGCACTGAGGGCCGTCTTGGTGGGCAGGCCACCGTGCATGACGTTGAGGGAACCTGGAGGGACCTTACCGAGAACGTTAACGGTATGGCTATGAACTTGACAACCCAAGTGCGCGAGATTGCCAATGTCACTTCCGCCGTTGCAAAGGGAGACTTGTCCAAGAAGATTTCTGTACCGGCTCAAGGTGAGATTCAGGATCTCAAAAATACTATCAACACCATGGTTGATCGTCTGGGCACCTTTGCCTTTGAGGTTAGCAAAGTCGCGCGAGAAGTCGGCACCGACGGTACGCTGGGAGGCCAGGCTCAGGTGGCCAATGTTGAGGGCAAATGGAAAGATCTTACCGAAAATGTCAACACAATGGCATCAAAGCTTACTGTTCAGGTATGTTGTTGATGTAAACCAAGCGCTCTTGTCCACCCATAAAAACAATATTTGGGCGCATAGACTAACCATGGCTTTTCATTCCCTATAGGTGCGCAGTATCTCTACTGTTACCCAGGCTATTGCCAACGGTGATATGACTCAAAAGATTGAAGTCCAGGCCCGAGGCGAAATCATGATATTAAAGGAGACAATTAATAACATGGTTGACCGTCTGTCCAGCTTCTGTAACGAAGTGCAGCGCGTGGCCAAGGATGTGGGAGTTGATGGGAAAATGGGTGCCCAAGCTGATGTTGAGGGCCTCAATGGACGCTGGAAAGAGATTACAACAGATGTCAACACCATGGCTAGCAATTTGGTAAGTGGAGTGACCCAAGTCAAATTCTCTCTTTTCTTTGTTCCTCTGTTTTCTCTCTCCTCTTGGTCGATCTCTGTACACAAATCTTTTCGTCTAACACATGTAACCTAGACCACCCAAGTGAGGGCCTTCTCTGATATCACAAACCTCGCTACAGACGGCGACTTCACCAAGCTGGTCGATGTCGAAGCTTCAGGAGAAATGGACGAGCTGAAGCGTAAGATCAACCTCATGGTGTCAAACCTGAGAGATTCTATACACAGAAATCAGCAGGCCCGTGAAGCTGCCGAGCTTGCTAACAAGACTAAATCCGAGTTCTTGGCCAACATGTCGCATGAAATCAGGACGCCTATGAATGGTATTATCGGCATGACCCAGCTAACTCTTGATACCGACTTGACACAATACCAGCGTGAAATGCTCAATATAGTGCACAATCTCGCCAACAGTCTTCTTACTATTATCGATGACATCCTGGATCTGTCCAAGATTGAGGCTCGTCGTATGGTTATCGAAGAAATCCCGTACACACTCCGGGGCACTGTGTTCAACGCGCTAAAGACTCTGGCAGTCAAAGCTAATGAAAAGTTCCTGGATCTTAACTACCGCGTTGATAGCTCCGTCCCCGATCATGTCATTGGAGATTCATTCCGTCTGCGCCAAATCATTCTTAACTTGGTTGGGAATGCCATCAAGTTCACGGAAAACGGAGAGGTCAGCCTCACAATCAGAAATGCTTCAAGTCAGGATACTGAAACGTACCAAGACGTCAATATCATTGAGTTTATCGTGCGCGATACCGGCATTGGTATTGCCAAGGACAAACTAGATCTCATTTTCGACACATTCCAGCAGGCCGATGGATCCATGACACGCAAGTTTGGCGGTACTGGCCTGGGCCTGTCAATTTCCAAGCGCCTCGTCAATCTCATGGGCGGTGATTTGCAGGTGAACAGTGAACCTGGCAAGGGCTCAGAGTTCTATTTCACGTGCAAAGTGCGCCTGGCCTCTATGACAATCTCTCCCGAAGAGCTTAGCCAGTACCGGGGCCACCAGGTGCTTTTTGTGGATAAGGAGCAGTCTGATTTTGGGCCTGGCGTCCAAAGCATGCTCAACGAGATGGGCCTGATTCCTGTTCTCATTACGTCGGAGACAAGTGTGTCTCTGTCAATGAGGCCCGGTGCGACTCTACCATACGATATTATCCTGGTAGACTCAATCGAAACAGCTCGCCGTCTTCGGTCTGTTGATGACTTCAAGTACCTGCCAATTGTGTTGTTGGCCCCAGTGGTGCATGTTAATCTGAAGTCTTGCCTGGACCTCGGCATTACGTCATATATGACGACGCCTTGTAACATCATGGACTTGGCCAATGCCATTGTGCCGGCGCTGGAAAACCGTGCCACGCCGTCGCTAGCCGACAATACCAAATCGTTTGAGATTTTGCTTGCCGAAGATAACCGCGTGAACCAACGGTTGGCAGTTAAGATTCTGGAAAAGTACCATCATGTGGTACACGTGGTGGACAATGGACTGGAGGCTGTGGAGGCTGTCAAGCGCAAGAAGTTCGACGTGATTCTGATGGATGTTCAAATGCCGATCATGGGTGGATTTGAGGCTACAGGTTCGATTCGCGAGTTTGAAAAGACCATTAGCCGTCGTACCCCTATTATTGCACTTACAGCACATGCCATGATGGGCGATCGCGAGAAGTGCATACAAGCGCAGATGGATGAATACCTGTCGAAGCCACTACAGCAGAACCATCTCATTCAGACTATTCTTAAAGTAGCGACTTTTGGCTGCGAGCTGCTGGAGAAAAACCGCGAGCGGGAACTGGCGCGCCAGGCTGAGGCCAAGTCCAGCAGCGTCCATCATATGGACCAGGATGTCAGTAGCAGCTTCCACCAATACAATTCACAGGGACATCAGCGCACCAATGCAGAATTGGTATCTGCATATGGAAGCCCGTTCCAGAGCATGTCCAGGGCGGGCAGCATGGATCAGAAACGGCCCTCGGAAGGTTCATCAGCGGCAGGAAAGAAGAGACATGTAGTGTCATCGACAAACCGGAGCAAGAGCTCACTGGCTTCAGTTTCGGCCGTAGCTCCTCCAGCTTCCACTTTAGCATCATCAAGCACTGCAAGGGGGAAAGCTGAGTCGGAGCAAGAGGCTGGAAATAGCACTGGCCTTGTGGTTAAGCCTGCATCTGCAGCTCGATCCGAAACGGAGGCTGGAGATGTGGCAGAGGCCATGGACATGGACCCTGTTGTTGCGGCATAGAGTATAAAAGGGGGGCGTGATTGGACTTTGTGCCGAATTCTTTTTGGTTATTTTCTTTTTGTGCCGTTGTTTTCATTATTATATATATATTTATATACGTGTGTGTTGTACCAGACTTTCAGTACCATTTCTACTTGGACTGAAGCCAATTGAATGATACACGGAGATTCTCTTTCATCTTTGTAAGCCGATTTTTTCTCTTGTTGCCAACACAGGTAGATGGATGATTGTTAGGCAAACATTTAGTGACGTCATTGGACTCGGTGGCAGAGACAAATGGCGTAGCTTAAGAGACGATGCTATGACGGTTGCTATCACTACTTATTTCCTTCGTTAGTTGGGTGCCAGCCAGCCTAGTTTGCTGTTAACCCGCAACACTCCCTGTTTTGCTTATACACACCCCCTTTCCCCTGTCCGTTCTTTCATGTCCCCTCCCCCTCCTATCCTTGGACTCGCCCGCTCTCTTCTTCTTTCCTCTTCTCTCTGTCTTGGACAGTCGTACATCAAGCTAGGAAATCACATTCATCAAAGAAAGACGCCGAAGCATTGAGAAAACAAAGGGAGAAGAAGGAAAGAGGGAATGGAAAAAAAGAAGAAAGAAAAAAGAAATCTTGCCACCTTGGTTTATCCTGATCAACCAGATAGTAGATTCACTCACCCCCCCCCCCAATGCAAAGTACTGATTTATCTCTTTTTTGTTTGTTGCTAGAGCAAGTGCTGAGCTGGTCTTTACGGCCGCGTCTCACAGCAATGCTGTTTGTAGCCGGGGCCTTTCTCTTCTTCATCTCTCGCCCCCTTCCCTTTGTCATCTCCCTTTCTCGCTTTTGCTTTGCCTTTCCTTGCAGACTCAGACCTGATAACTACTAACGCACTAACAAAGGGTCTCTCTACCAAGGACTCTGCATACTGCACCTGCACCTGCACCGTACGGTGCTTGCCCTGTTTCAGGCTAGACCATCAAACCCGCTTTTACCGATGGGGATCTCCCTGGGCTGAAATACCTCGCTTTGGGAGCGGAGAGAGCGCCTAAGGCCTTTCTCTTTGTCATCACGGATCGGTCCTTTGAGCCACCCGCGCATCAACTAAAGGAGCGTGGCGCTTCTCATTATTTGTTATTTATACTGGAGGGAGAACTTGTAGAGCTGCTGTGCTGTTGTTGTACTTTCGCATCTTCCTGTTGTCATCTAAATCGCTGCTCTACTTTGTCTATTTTCCACCTGTTCTTTTCTGGACTAAGATAGGAAAAGAAAAAAAGCGAAATGTGTTCTCGGTTTGTCATGGGCAAAGGCAAGCGAGTGTGTCGCTGTCCTCCCCCTTCTTCGTCGTCATCCTCACCGCCTCCGCCAGCAGCAGCATCTCGTCCCCGGACTCAGCCATCCCTCGCCTCTAATAGCAGCTTTTCAACCATCTCTGCGCCGAAACAGCCCATACTGCCCAACCCTTCCCGCGGGATGGTGGATATGATGGCTCTCGCTCTTCATCGAGCCGATGCCTTTGAGTCTGCCGGGACTGCAAACTCAGAGTTGTGTTGTGTCGAGAACAAGCTGACTCTTGAGGAGGAGCAGTACGCAGCCGAGATAAAAGAGGTTCTACATAACAGAGCCCAAGTCAAAGTCGAATATCGAGTGGTAGAGCGGCAGGGATAGGGGGAGAGAGACGCAGTGCAGTACATATTACTAGCGAGTGAGATGTGCTTTCCCAACTATCACTGCTGTCGGCCTATTTGACGTCCTTCTTTGCCTCTTCTCCCTCCTCACCATTTCCCTGTTCAACCTGCTCGCCCTCCTTGCCCATCTTTTCCTCCTGCTCCTTCTTCCGCTTGTGTTCCGCCTGTCTTTGTACCACTCCCGGCGATGCCCCCTCAAATTCTGCCATCAGCAGGTCTAGGGTTTTTTCGAGGTTTGCTAGGTTGTTTTCCATGGCAGCAGCCGTCTGTTCGCCTCTACACACAAGAGAAAATGAAGACAACAGAGTTAGCCCAAGATGCATACATGTTCTGCATGGTGCGGGGGATTTTGCATGTTTTGGGCGGCGAGTTTGGAGCTGTGAGGGAGACCAGAGACCGAAAGAGCCAAGAGCCAAGCGCAGTCACCCAATTTCCGACCGTCACTGGCCACTAGCAAAGCGGAAAATAAGCCCCCAGAACAAAGATCGGACATTGACAGCGGCCCAAAAAATCCTTGATTGCAACAGAGAACAAGAAAAAGAACGCCCAAGACGGTCGGGTTCTGTCGTATGTATGACGTCATCGCAGAAGGCGCCGATCCTTGTTCATTGCAGGAAGATAGGGTTTAGACGGGCTTCTATGGGGGCTGGGGCTTAGATTATAAGTGTTGGAGTGAGGGGTAGGGGTGGAAGAGAAGGGGAGGAGCAACATACTTTATAAGTTCGCGGTATGCCTATTGGCAAGCAGTGCAAGAGGCAGGTTAGTTAAATGACTACGGTAGATAGCATATTGTTGGGGGCTCGAAGCGTTTGTCCCCTGTTTCAATAATCTCTCACCTGCGCAAGCTCAGCTTCAGAAAGTTGCTCTTCGTTGGCCGAGTTTCCGTAGCTATTATTGTCGCCGTTGCTGCTCATGATGAAGACTAAAGCGCCCAAGCAATTTTGTTCAGTTCTATTGAGATCAAAAAGATGGAAATCCAGAAAGCGAGAAGTGAAAAAGAAAGACGCCAGAATGCTGAGCCAATTAGCAAGGGCAGCATCATCATGTAGTGCTGCTAGGCAAGGCTGCTAAGAATCGCCCCACTTGATGCTTGGTGCCTGTGTAACAACGTGATGGGGCTTTAGGAAGGTTACACTAAGCACTAGCCAACCCCTTAATTAGAAAGAACTGGAGCAGGCGGAATGGAGGCACATGTCTGTAGGACTTATTTCACAGTATGGGAGCTGGGGAGGGCGGGCGATATACTACGTGAAAACGCCCACTAAATTGGTTGAACCTACTGGTTTCACAGGACCTCCCCACCC
>JAXASZ010001036.1:0-33937 GCA_038407095.1 Ceratocystis destructans
GGGGGGGTGAAAGAGGGGAGAGGGTGGGGGGGGGGGAAGGGTGTCCAAGACTAGAAGACAGAGAAACTTGATGGCGTAGTATAGAAAGCCAAAAGAAAACAGGGCGGAGGAGATGTAGAGGGGAGAGACGAATGACTTGTGGGATTAAAAGAAGGAAAAGATTGAAGCTTGTCTGTTGTTTGCGTTCAGAGAAAAAGAAGAGAAAAAAAAAGAAAGAAATGTTTTGATTAAACAAGGCAAAGGATTCTGGTTGGTGTCAAAAGACAAGAAAAGTGGGGCGATGCAGAGTCCCCTTCTTGCGTGTAGGACAAAGCCACAGACGGGTGGCAACTAGAGGGCCAGACAAAGAAGACACAAGGCACAAGGCACAAGTCAAGTCAAAAGTCAAAAGTCAAAGAGAAACAGCAAAGACAGCAAAGATACACAGGCGGACGGGCGGGCAGACATGCAGACAGACAGACAGGCAGGCAGGCAGGCAGGCAGGCAGGCAGGCAGGCAGGCAAAAAGTCAATAGACAAACATCACATCCTCAGCCAATCATGAAAAAATATATAATGGCCAGACAACCCCGGCAGCAAACAACGCACAGGTGCCATGTGTGCAATATGACCAACCAACCTACTTACTACTCCCTCTATAGGCCCACAAACCCATTTTCACATGCAATCTTGGTACGTCATAGCATGCTCTTCAATACGCAAGATGGCGACAAGGAAACCTCCCACATCACAGGAACCACCGCAAGAAAAACTATACCTGTGAAGCCCACCCCCGAGAGTGGGCGACCCCATTTCCCTACTCGTCACAAACACAGTAGCAGAACCAACATGCACAGAACGGTCAAAACATATCATGGTTGTATGAGACAAAGAAGAAGTATAATATGGAACAGGTACTAGTTAAGGGCAAATGAAATAGTCAAATGAAAGTGGTTGGAAAGCTTGAAGGGAAAAGGGGATACAAAAACAGAGATGGAGACGTTGGTTGGGTTCGGAAATTGAAGATTGCCTGCATGAATGGATACAAGAGAAGCTCAAGTACACAGAAGGAAGAAAATGGGACATGGGTATCTTCAAAGAAATGGAAAAATAAAAACACAGACACAACTCTGTCGAGTTGTTTGCACGTAGGAGGGAGGGGGGGGGCCGTCTGTGATTTTCTGGGGAGGCTCCATTTGACAAGCAAAGCAGACAGACGCTAGCAAACAGTAAACAAAAGAAAACAAGGACAAAAGCAATATTAACCCCCAAGGCATAGGCATAACAAGCAAGCAAGAAAAGGGGAAAGGGAAGAAAAAGAAAAAGGACATCAAGACCAACCTAGCCCGGCCAGGCGCAAAGAGACGGGGGAGCCACAGGGCAAAAATACAACCAAGCCCATGCCACAAGACTATGCATGAGCTCGTCTCTCCCATCCCCATCCCCTTGCCCATTCATCCTGCTACCAACCACGACTTGATCTAATCAGCCCTTTTTTTTAATTGTTGGCTCGTTTGTACTCGCCCAGGTTCAGCCAGCTCATGTCCGACGATTGTGTAGTCATGGCTAGCCTGGGATCTTGATTTCGGCCCCCCTCATGTGCAGTTCCGCCAGCAACGTTCTGCCCGTGAGCGCCGTAGACGCTATCAGCACCCCATGCCTTTTGCTGCGAGATAGGCCCCCATGCCTCCTGCACTGATGGTGCCACGCCCGACGAGTAAGCCGACTGTGCGTCGGACACTGGCCGCTCAATTGCGGCCACCTGTGCCTGTGCAGTTGCGTACTTGGCGTAGTGAGACACAGTAGGGCTGCCAGAAGCAACACGGTTGAGCTCGGGCCGGCCTTCATGAGGCATAATCAAGGGGGGGACGGTAGCAGAGTCCTGGGTGCGGCGGTTAATGTTGTCCACGGCAGAATAGGTTGACGGGTAGTGCGACGTGGCACCATCATCGTCGTTTTGGCCGTAGCTCAAAGCATTCAGCGCGCCACTGCCCTGAGACCAGTACTTGTTCCAGCCAGAGCTGCGGCGAGTCGCATCGTCCATAGTAGGCCTCGCTAGAGCTGCAGCAGGCTGACTGCCTGGAGGAAGAGGGGGGCTACGACCAGGAGTGTTGATGCTGATTCTGTCCTTACCACCAGCCATCAGACTGCTGTCATTGGCCATGATGGGCTTGCTAATAGTGCTCTTCAAGTTCTTGGCAATATTGTTGCTTTGGGGGTCAGAAGGCTTGCGGCGAAGGTTCTTGGCATTCCCACCTCCAGCACTAAAGGCCGGCGAAGCACTGCGGGCAGCAGCGGAAGCACCAGCTCCGCCGAATATAGCAAGCGACCCAACAGAGTCGGTGTTGTTTCTGACACGAGGGCCGGCGCCCATGGAATCAACAAATTGCTCACTGGCCATTCCCATACCAATATTCTTCTCGGCATTGGAGAACTCATTGTGAGGACGGTTCTTTTCTCCAGTGTAGCCCTTTCTACGGCGAGCCTTCTTGATGAAGAATAGAATTCCGACCAGCAACAGAATAGAGCCAAGGATAGATCCCAGGACAATGCCCAGGACATCGTTAGACGATAGACCGCCTTTGCTTGGTTCGGAAGAGGCAGCGCCCAGGTCTGTAGAGGAGGCAGTGGCGCTCAAGGAACTGCTAGTAGTGAAGGCTCCGGATGTTCTGGATGAAGCAGAGGAAGTAATGGAAGAAGACGATGTAGTTTTAGAGGCCGATGACGTAGTGGCTGAAGTGGATCCCGAGGAAGAAGCGGTAGAGGTAGTAGTAGAGGATCCGGAAGTGGTAGACGAGCTGATGTCCGCAATCAACACACTCTGGCCAGCCAGCTCAGAGTCAACATCGACCCAAGAGTTTTGGGTAGCATCAAAAGCAGACACGGGATTTGAAGCATCGCTAGTGAGGAAAAACACATGGCCATCGCTGTTGGCAGCAGCCGAGTAAACCTCGCCAGACGCAGACGCCGGCGCAAAGGTACCGTTGTATGCCGGCCAGTTGGCACTGGAGAGTTCACGTGCAGCAACAATGGTGTTGGACTTGGTAACAAAGCCACCCGTGGCATCAACGATGACCGAGCGCGTCACGCGGACGGGGCTTTGGGCAAGGTCGAAAGTGTACAAGCTTTTACTTCCATCATCGCCTTTTTGAAGATAGCCCTTGTTGGTGACCTTTGCAACAGGGTCCGCCAAGCTACCTCCCGACTGTCTCCAGGTGTTGGTTCCAGCGTTGTAAATAATGAGATCCAGATTCGTTGTGCTACCGCCAGCCAGCAAAACCTCACCATCAACCCAGCCCAGCATGATAGGAGTCTGCAGGGTGTATGAAAACGGGTTGACTGCCGAAGTGACAGTGTACGGGGCGGTGGCCTTGATAGAAAAGGTCTGGGAATCGACACCATAGGTGCCATCAGTGCGTCCGCCATATGTGATGAAGGAGTCCGTGGCAGGGATATAAGCCGCGGACATGCCCTTGCGGTTTTTGAGAACGGGATCCGTAGTAGAGAGGGTTTCCCAGGTACCAGTGGAATAGACGTATCTCTGGATGCCATTGTAGTCGCCATTGGTCGAGGTGCCGCCCATGATATACAGGGCAGATTTAGAGGCGTCAGTAGCCTCGGCTCCAACACAAGTAGCGTCCGAGACAGCCTCTCCGGAGGCTAGTTTTGTCCATTCGGCGCCATTCTTCAGAGGCAGCTTGACAAAGCCGTTGGCAGAGTAAGCGTAAAGAACATTATCGTGGATAACAGTGCAAGCTCCAACCAAGGAAATGGGGCTGCTCTTGTACGACATGGTGAGTCGAAACAAGATTGAGAATTAAGAAAAGATCAGTAGTAGTAGTAGTAGTCGTGTATATCAAATAAATCAGATGCGCGTGTATATCAAAGCACAACCCAATGTGGCCGGAAGGATTATGGCGTCGTATATGAGCAAGAGGGTTATGCTAGGGAGGTCCTCGATGCATGAGAATAAGCCTTGACTGTTGGGTCTTGGACGTATGTTCTGAGTAGAATGAAAGTTTGTTGCTAGAAGACAAAGCCAAATTGACGTGCGAGTTTCGCACTCTAGAAAACGAAGCGTAGGGTATTCCGATTATCGCCAGACAAGAAACAGTAGTGGTGTTGGGCAAGGGAGCATAAGACAACCTTGTAAGCAGTTGATGTGTGAGACTGTCAACAACTACACCCACTTAGACGAGGAGTTTCTGATTATCGATTAAGGCGAGACTGGATAGGGCGGTTTCTAAAGACAACAGAAAACGGCGGCAGTTATGTAAGGGTCAAGTCTAAGAGAAAGAAGCAAGAAGAGAAGTCGGCGAGTCGACCGT
The DNA here is from genome assembly GCA_038407095.1 of Ceratocystis destructans. NCBI lineage: Eukaryota > Fungi > Ascomycota > Sordariomycetes > Microascales > Ceratocystidaceae > Ceratocystis > Ceratocystis destructans. The sequence continues at coordinate 4,307 of JAXASZ010001036.1, forward strand.
CGAAGTTTTTGAAAAGAAAAACAGCAAAAAAAAAAAGTGACAGGCGACGAGAGGGTCAAGTCGGTCCAGACGAAGAACGAATAAAGAGCAAGAAAGGAAGGACTGTTCCAGTTTGGTTTTGTTTTTTGTAATCTTTGGTGGCTTTCTTTTTTTCTGGCGAGGACAAAAAAGGTGTCTGTCGATAAGATGCTGATGATGGTGATAATATCAACAACGATGGCAACCAAAAGCCCAAATGAAAGAAAAGAAAAGAAAAGAAAAACGGATTAAATGAAAGTGCGCAGTATGCAGAAAGGGAGAGAATGGAAGGGAAAGAAGAGGAGAAAAGAAACGAAGAAAAGAAGAAAGAAGAGAGACTTGGGTTATTGTGGTGTGGTGTTGGTGTGGCTATGGCACAGATTATGGGGAAAGTTTTGGAGCATGTGCATTCAATGCAGGCTACGACCAGCCAAGTTTAGAAGATGCGACTAAGAATCGAAAGGCAGAGAAGGAAGAGAAGGAGAGAAGAGAGCCAGAAGAAAAAAAAGAAAGAAAAAACAGTAAAAGTAGCAAAATAGAAACTCGGGAACAAATGCAAAACACGAGCGAGGAGAGAAAAAAAAGCGGAGAGCCAGTGACGAGCTCTGGAGAACAAGGAGAAAGCCGCACGCCCCTTGTTGTCTCGCTCTCTCTGTCTCTCTCTCTTTCTCTCTCGCGCGCCCATCATCCACCCTGGTTATTCCATCCGTGTCTTTTTACCTGGGCTGCTAGCTGGCTGGCTGGCTGGCTGGCTACTGAGCGCAGAAGAGGAGAGAGGCCAGAGGCCAAGAAGCAAGAGCCACAAGTGACCACCAGCAACCGGCCAGCCAGAGCAGACCCTGACCTGCTGTAGCACATTGAAGGCCCTGCACCCTGCAATTCTGATACACCTTCGAGGGGTGTGCACAAAGCAGCCAGACGCTCGAGCACAGCAGGGCCGCAGGGGGAATAAAGCGAGGAAAGGAAAGGAAAGAAATGGGGGGGGAGGGAAAAAAATAGAGGAAGAGGAAGAGGAGGAAGTACCTTCGCCTCTCCAGCGTCAATAATTAGAGTGGCTATTTTTCATCGTGAAAGGCGTTGCCAGAGTCAATGTCGGCGGCCGGCGTATGTTCAACGCAGAGAAGGAGGCTAGAGAATGGGCGACTAGTGGTGGAAGAGAAAAGGAATAAGGAAATTGAGGGACACGGAAGGACGAAGGACAAAGGGGGAAGAAGATCTGGCATCCCAGTGGGCCCTAACCCCCCACCTAGGTTTTGTGTTACAACTTCCAATCTGCACACCAAAAGGTACGTACCTCTGTAAGCATGCGTGGGCTGTCTGTCTTCTGTCTAGTTCATTCGCTGCGGCCACCAGAACTGTGGCGTTTGTTTGTATTGTTATTTTTGCTTTGGCTTTGGCTGGTCGTTCTCCGTCTCCTCCTTCTCCTCGTTCTCCTCCTTCTCCTCCTTCTCTTCTCTTCCATATGCCCCTGTGGCAGAGAGAGATGCACACCCACTCGCTCTGGCACATGTCCGCAAATTGTAGCTTTGACAAAAACTGCACCTGTGCTGCCGCTAGCCTCGTCGGCTAGGCGCCAAGGTCCTCTTACAGACTAGTCGCCATTCGGCTACAGAACGTAATATTGCATACACTGTACTCTATTTATCTGCTGTAGCCATTCGCCTGTCCGTCTTCTACCATCCCATTCTCAAAAGTAAGGAATCAATGGCGGAACAGAACAAAAAAGTGGGTGCTTACTGGGTCCCTGTCGTGTGTCATTGTTCTTTTTCAGGCAACTGCCAAATCCGTACCTACATGCAATTCTTTTTTGTGCGTATGTGTGCCCTGTCCTGCAGGTCAAGTTTGTGCCGGGCGGATCAGGGAACAATGGAAAAGCAAGATTACCTTCTGTCTTGTTTGCCTTTGACACAAAAAGCCACCGCAGCACCCACGGTAGGGGAAGAGCACTGAAACAGCCCATCTGCACAGCGCAAGGCAGAAGCAAAATTAAAAAAAAAAAAATGAAACGAAAGAAGGGAAAGACAAAGATAATGAGATCAGTTCAGGACGTTCCATAGTCAGACAAAAACTCTAACAATCTACCGCCGTCTCTAGTTTCTGCTCTTGTCCCGACCTTCCTTCCTTAGGTCATACCAAAGGCAGTCGCCCGGATTTGCGACTACGCAGTTGCCGATCCCGTGAATCCCAAGTCAAATGGTGCGGCGCACAAACTTGCTTTATTAAAAATGGTGAGTTTTTTTACGTTCCTCCTTCCTGATTCTTATTCCGTCTTTCTCCTTCCCTTTGTCTTGTATGACCTTAGTGTTGTCGACGTGAGCCTTCGCGACCCCCTTCATAGGACCTGCTAAATCTTCGTAAGCAGATCATAGACCTGACATTTCCCTATTTGTGCATTGACTCTCCAGAATCAGTTTAGCAGTTACTAGCCGTCTCGGCTGTGCAGGGGACCTGCTCTTGCACAAACCCTAATGAAAGAGCCAATTTTCAGGGTCTTTTCGCGTCTCCTTCTAGCCCTTCTGGTGCAGTCATCATCGCATTCTAACACGTCCCCCGACCCTTAGAGTCCAGTCCTGGATTAGTCGAGATAATGCAATAATCTTACTGCAGCACACTACGACGTACTAGCACTTCCCAGAACTTCACACGAGATTCGAAATGAGGCATTTTACTGTCTTCGGACAAAATTGTTTGGTGTACCAAAGGTATAAAGAAAATAAAATCTGATACGGCTATTGCTACTTGCAGCTAACTGCTACCACACCCATCAGACTATGTACCTTGTTCTGTTCCTTGCTATATGAAACGGCCTTGGTGCCAGCGAGCCAAGCTCAGGGCCTGCTCCCCTACAGCTTTGGTGCTGGATTCGGGACCCCCCTCCCCCCCCTTCTTGGGGCAAAGCTTCTTAGCACTTTATGCGCTAGCTAGAAGCATTGGGCTCTTTACAGCAGGCTGGGGGCGTTATTATAGGCTCTGATAGCCCATCACTTATATACTCTATACCTTATTCCCCCTCTTCTCCTGTGCCGCGTATTCCTTTTTTAGCAGCGTTATTCTAAGCGGTCGAAGAAGACCAGGACGGCGAAGAAGAGAACAACAGAAACAGGCCATCGGAGAAGAAGAAGACACGATGGAAAAGAAGCAAGGCAGTCGCTTTGGACAGCCTCAACGATGCCACAAAACCATTTTACCATGGCCCAACTGCTCATATGTCAAATTTCCCACGCCATTATGTTGCGGTAAGAGTGCGAGCTCTTGCTCGGAACATTAAGCTTCGATGTCTCTCCTGGCGAGATTGCGACGTCGGATTAAGCTGAGCTCCTTGTTTGGGATAGGGATGAAGAAGGGGGTGGAGGGGGGAGGGGTCCAAGAGAAAAGCAATCAACGAGAACTATGGAAGCAGCTCGTTTTCGCCTTATTTCCATGGTTTTCTTCTATCTCCGGGCCGGCCTGCGCTTAGCTTATTAGCCTTCTGACCACCAACAGTAGGGACAGGCCGCAAAGACATGCTGCTCTATGAAGGAAGTCTCTATGATTGGGCAATACCCTTCTATTTGGTGGTGTTGGATGACACCCGCCTGACGTGAACAGGGAGGCGATTGGCCCAGAATGCCGGCCTTTTTAAATTCTCATTTTCTTCTGGATTGAGCCCCGTATCCAACGAGAAGACCATAAGTGGCTTCTCTCTTCTAAGAAGGAAGCAAGAAGAAAACAAAACAAAACAAAGTCCTCGGATCGTGCTGATGGGAATGCCGCTGGTATAGGCATGCCGGCACAAGTATATGTACATAATACCCTGTAAATATTACTGGCTCTACGAGGAGGCAGGTAGCTCTCAGTACAACACTATGCAGCTACTAGCCTCCTTCCTTTTTTCGCGCCTGCTTGTTGTTTATGCAGCTAAGGCAGGGGTGGGCTGAGTTGGAAAGACGCTCAGCGAGGGAATTTCTGCTGTGACACGTTGTACCCTAACCCTACAGTAGTAAATTTGGCAAGTATGTAGGTTTGTTACTATAAAAAGGACATTGACAGGCTCCTAGGTAGAGCCAGCGCCGCTTCCATGAGATCCAAAAAAGATGCCCGGGTGGAATCTTTCAACGGCACAACAGAGACCATGAGGGAATCAAAAGCTATATGGAGGGTTTATGACTGGAATCACCAAATGTGTATCTATATTAACATGTTTATGGCTCAGTAGAAGATGCGCGAGAGGCCCGGTGGGGTTGCATACCATCCAACTTGTTGTTTATAACATCGCAAGGAATGATTTGCGGGCATAAGGGGCTGTGAAACAAGGTAAAGCCAAGTACCTTCTTTTTAGAAGTAGGATCATCTAGATTGCGCGACTGGAAAGCACCAATCACGGCGGGCTTGCGCGTGGAAGCTGAAAGCCTGTCTGCTACACTACACACACGCGCATCCAAGCATCCTGTTAGAACTGGTACAGGCTAGGTCTAGGTCGGTCATGGAACATGGGGCACAGAGCAATCTTTGGACTTCATAATACATTTATTTGGTAGAAAACAGAAAAAGAAAACAGCAATGAGAACACCAACCAAGCCAACGCCGCAAATTATGAGAATGCGCCTTACTAATCGTGACAGAAGCAAGAAGGGCGGCAAAAGAAGAAGAAAAAGGAACACAGGAAAGTAGAAAAATGCGCCATGCAATCAAACAGAAAGAAAAGAAAATAGGATAGATGATCTCATTGTGGCCTTTCGAGTCGGTGTGGACGAGACACGATGTGGTAGATGTTGATATTGAGAAATCAGAGCAAGAAAGAAATAGAAAATAAAAAAAAGCTGTCGACAAACCTTCGTGAGGTAGGGTTTTTGTATCTGAGATAGAAGGAGATCGTGGTCGACGAGGAAGAGACACACGCGTCTCTTCTGTCGTATTGGTGATGGCCATGTATTTGTCTCTTTTTTTTTTTCTCTTTTTTTTGCTTTTTTTTTCCCTTGATATATTTGTATTCATGCCTCCCCCCCAAAACAGATTTTATTTTTATTTTTATTTTTGCTTTCTTGCTTGTTTGTCTAGTTGTGGTCGTTGTGAGAAAACAGAGATGCGAGACAAGACTTGCCACGACCAGTGGCCGTGGCAAGACATGAGAGCCCCATGTCATGTAGTTAATTAGACAGGGCAGACCAAAGCTTAGAGGCCATGCGGTATAAGGCTCGCTCGCTCGTGGTCCTGCTCAAGTCTGATGCTAAGCCATAAAAGCATCAGGAGGAAGGTTGCCCTAAAACCCAAAACGTTAGTTAGATTGCAAAACTGGATATCGGAGCTACAGTGATGAAACATACTCGTCGTTCATTAAAAAGAGCCAAGCCCTTTTCAAAGTTCCAGTTAACATTAGGATCGCTCAGGCACATTTCGGCATACATGGGAACCATGCGGGTTTGCTTGCACAGCTCTTCGAGAATAGCCTTCTGATCCGGACCCGCAACGGCGGCACCAGGAACTCCAACGCCCGGAGCAGCAGGAACAGGCATAGCGGTGGTGGCGGCAGGGGCAGCAGCAGCAGCAGCAGCAGCAGCAGCGGCGGGAGCGGCAGCAGCGGGCGTGTTGTAGACATTGGGTACTGCGGCATATGCTCTCAAGGACAGCATGTCGCTAACAACACGGATAGGATTGGCGCCAGGAACACCAGGACCCAGAACAAAGGTCCGTGAAAAAGACCGCTTGCCAATGTTATTGGTGTCCTTTTCTTGTTCGTCAAACTCGCCATGCAAGATAATAATCATGCCATCGACACCAACAGCCGACGCACCGGTGGGATCGCGAAGGCCTGGCAGCGGGTGGCAGTCGACGACAAACTTGTTAAGGTCGGTGGTAATGTTGGGATGCGATGTGCGTGGGAGATTTTTCCAGAGTTGTCTGATGATGTTGCTGCCCGTAAAGAGACGCTGTGTGCGCCCGCTAAAAGTGGTGATTTTTTTGAGGTTGCGGGATGACCGCAGGTAGGGAGACCATGAAAGAACCGGGAGGGCCTTGTCTCGAGGACCAACAATATCAACAGCAAGAGAAAAAGTGCTGGCCATGTCGTAGTATTTGGAGGCTAGGGCATCCCGATCGGTGTCGTAGAGGGCAAAGTAGTCAAGCAGGAAGGCCTGGGCTACGCCGTGCTCATCCCGAAAGTCGGTGCCAGCCTGTGGAATGGGATGGGGCCGAGCTGCCTCTTCCGCCAATCTGATCTCCTCCGCGGTCCTCACCACATTTCCGTTGATGTTTTGTAACTTGGGGAACCATGTAAGCAGAGTTTTGATGTGGTTAGAGGCTGTGGACTCGAGTGGATTTCCTGAAATGAACAGAGTCTCGAGCTTCTGGAACTTGGACCTCCAACTATCAATGCCGCGCATGGTGGCAATAAGGTTGTTGCTGAGGTCCAGATTCTTGAGATCTGGGAAAGTGGTAGCGAGACACTCAACCTGCGAAACATTGCTAATACCGTTTCCGGCAATGGTAATGCTTTCAATAGCCTCCTGCTTGGCCGACCGGGTCTTAAAGAGGTCGTTGCAGATCTTCATCAGGCTTTGGAAGAGCTTGCCAGCACGCTCTGTGTTGGCCATAAGCCCGCTAGATTTGATGAATTGGTTTTCGGCCAGTGAGTCAAGCTTGAGAAGTTTGCCGTCGGCCACATAGCGCTCTGCAAGGATGCTCTTGAGTGTGTTTTCAAGCTCAAGGGTAAACGCACTCTTGCCTTGGGAGTTAGAACTGTCCGGGGGCGGGCAATCCTCAACTATGAGCGTAGCACCAGCAAACACAAGGTTATTAATGGATCGTAGGGCTTCAACATCGTCTGCCGATGCTGCGACGAGTACATGGGGGTCGATGTGGCGATGCTGCGCGGAGTCATGTTAGCAGGGTGTAGTCTACGTGTTTTAAGGTTCTATAGCGAGCTCTTGACGAAGAGTGGCGTTGGTATACGGAGAGACGAGATGTGGCATATCATAGGGGAGATAACAGAGAGCAAAGTAGAAGACAGAGAGAGGCGAAGAAAAACAAAAAGAAAGAAAAAGAGACGGCCGGGGCTTGCTACACAATGACAGGAGAGGGAGAGGGGAGGGAGGGGGTTTCCGTTGTATTAGCCTTCAGGCACGGCGGGCTACATGAAGGCAAAAAAGATACTGCGTGGCTATGCCTGGATACAAATACAGCATATTTGGAAAGGAAACTCCATTGCTTCTCAAGATAACAACAACATGGCCTGCTGAGCCTCAACTGTCCACCCATACATCTGATGCTAATGCCGTGGCTAGGATTGATACTAAAAGTGGCAATGACATGGACGCCGCCGAAATCCTCGATGATCTCCACTCGCTTTGCATTGCTTACCTGTCTGATTGCGATGGGTTTGGAGGCCGAGCGACCCGCATTAGAGCTGGCTTTGCGCTCCATAAACTGCAGCAGATTAGCGATGCCACCGTCTGAGTTGGTGACAGCCTTGCTTTCCTTGAGGCCAGTCACCCGCAGCCATACCAAGGGCGTCTTGCTGTTTTGATGGTTGTTTCCTCGTCGCGAGGGCCTTGTATCATCGCCCGCCAAGTGTTTGGATATAGCATCGAGGTTGTTGGAAGAAATGCGGCCAGGGGCAGATCCGCGAGTATTGCGGCCTGCATTGGCGTTCCGACCCTTCGTCGCGGTGGTGGCTGTACGACGGGCGCTTCCCGAGTCCATATCTAGATCGCCATCGAGATCGGTTTTTGTGCCGCGGCGCTTGTTGATACCTGAACTTCCAACGGTGCGGGAAGACTTGTTTCCATTGGTGCTGGTACGAGTAGAGCCGGAGCCACGGTTGTTGCGACCACCAGGAGCCATGGCGATGCGAGAATTCGGGAGACCGGGCGGAGGAGGAAAAGAAGGCCAGCCGAAAAGTTAGGCAGGGCCAGAGAATGAACGCGAGTGGTGTAGCGAGAGTGTGGAACTGGATGGCGCTGGAAAGCAAACGCGCAAAATTTGCTTGGAGTGAGGCTGTCGCAAATAGAAGGTGTGAAAAGAACGGGCCTTTTGTTCTTCGTCTGTTGATTGAGCACGACAATGGAAGAGACGGCTGCGAAGGGCCTAGCTAATAAAAAGTAAAGGCAAAGCTAAGGCACACACCGCGAAGGGCGACAAATGCCTAGTATTCTATATGATATCGACTTTCCCGACGTATGCTGTCTGTATGACACACACGGAAGCACGCAGAAGACGGAAGAAGTATTTTGGCGCGCCTTGCTTGGGCTAGAGTTTTCCCGCAGACAAGAAAAAACAAGGCTAATAAATTAAAAGAAAGAAGGCTAAAAAGCCACGCACTGGGTATCAAGAGAGAAGCGTGACGCAATGAAGCTCAATCAAGGGCTATGCAAGCTTTGGTAGAAATCGTGTCTCTTTTGTGGCTGGATCGTGGCGGCTGTTTTGGCTGGCTGGCTGGCTGGTTTGCAAATGTGAGAAATAGGAAGGAGGAAAAATTGAGATGTTGAGGAAAAAGGCAGTCATGACGTTTTGGTACACCAAGACCAGAGAAAAAGGCCCCACTGAAAATAAAGGCAAGAACGGGCGTTGCAGCTTTTAGCCTTTGCGGCAGGTGCCTGTTGCCGCCTGCAGCGCCCCAAAGCTCTCTCCTGTGGGCAAGGGCAAGTGCTTTGATTGGTTGAGCACTTGCGTAGGACCCGCATTTAGGGTCACGTGACAGCGTGAGGATGGCCCACGATGCGGATTTGAGGGCGACGCGTATGATATCAGCTTTTTGCTGGCACGACGCCTCTATTCAGATACTAGACATCTAAGCGATACTACGAATACGAACGAATACAAGCAGGCCTTTTCTCGCTCTCTTTATTTGTTTCTATGGTGTGACGGTGACTTACCGCTTGGTTGTCTTTGCACGTGTGTAATTCGTCTCCCTAAAAGCCCGCTCAACACGGCTACCTGCTTGTTGCTCTTTTCACATTAGCCATCTATCCATCCACCATACCATACCGCCATGGACGACGAGTTTGACGATATTAGCGACGATGACCTGCTCATGGCCTTGGTCGAGTCTGAGCCTCCACAGTTCGCAGCCCCCGTACCACAACAATCAAAAATAAATCCTTTACAGTTCTCCCAGCCGGCACATCTACCTGTGAATATTGCTATTTCTGGTTCTCATCACATCGCTACTTCCAGTCCCCTCCACAAAGCACTACCAAGACCCTCGCCCCCTTTAGGCATCCCAAGCCCTGCACGGGCCCGTGGTGGCCTCCCATTATCCATTTCTTCAGACCATGTACCCCAGTCTCAGCATGCAGGTGCTTCGCAGCAGTCACGCTCACATTCTTTGCAAACGTCTCAGCTCGTCTCGTCTTCTGGCTCGACTACGACTATGTGCCAGGCTTCTTCAACTGTCCAGAAACTGAACCAGAAACGAGCGCTGCCCTCGTCCTCTAATGGCCGCGAAATTGCAATGTATCATGGCGTTCCACAGGCCGGCGCCAACGGGAAAATGCGCCAGACAACGTTATATGGCGGAGTTGGCGATGCAGAGGACTCATACACTGCCTCAGGCCGCCAGTATCGAGGAGGGCCCCAAGAAGAAGCCACGCACCATGAACTTGACCGCGAGGCCCTCAAAACCTGGCAGTACCCTATGAACCTGGGCGATGTTCGTGACTACCAGTTTAACATTGTGCACGCTAGTCTCTTCCACAACACGCTTGTGGCTCTGCCCACTGGCCTTGGAAAAACCCTGATTGCTGCTGCCGTTATGCTCAACTACTACCGCTGGACCAAAAGCGCAAGGCTAGTGTTCGTCGCGCCCACACGGCCACTAGTATCGCAGCAGATCAACGCTTGCTATGAAGTCGCGGGCATCCCCAAACACGATACGTCCATTCTAATGGGAAACGTACGACCTGCAGTTCGAGCCGAGGTCTGGGCTAGCCGGCGAGTCATCTTCACAACCCCCCAGACACTGGAAAATGACATCTCGCGTGGCTATGCCGATCCCAAATCTATCTGTCTTTTGGTAATTGACGAGGCCCACCGTGCTACAGGCAACCACAGCGCAGCTAAGGCTTGCCGCCGCATCATGAACTTTAACAAAAGCTTCCGCGTCTTGGCCCTGACCGCCACGCCCGGCTCGACGGTTGAGAGTGTGCAGGACGTGATGAACAATCTGGGGATTTCCAAGGTCGAGATCCGCACTGAGGATTCCCTTGACATTCGCCAGTATACCCATCAACGTAATATCGACACCCATGTGGTAGACTTTTCTCACGAGTTGCAGACGGTGCGGGACCTACTTTCCCAGGCTTTGCTCCCAATCACCCAAAAACTTAGTGGGTTTAATGTGCATTGGGGGCGTGATCCCATGGCTATATCCGCCTTCACTATCAACAACAACCGGACTGAGTGGATGCGGACTGCTGGCCGTGACGCAAACCAGGGAGTCAAAAGTACAGTTATGGCTATCTTTTCCCTTTTGTCGACAGTGGCCCACCCCATTAAAATGCTCAACTATCACGGCATCATTCCCTTTTTCCAGGGAATCAAAGAGCTGCGTGACGAGGTCGAATCCAAGAGCACCAAGTCCAAGTATAAAATTCAACTTGTTAAAGACAGGAATTTTCAGATTATGATGGAAAAGATGGAAAGCTGGATGCGCGACCCCGATTTCGTGGACCATCCCAAGCTCGCTGCCCTCAAAACCGAAATTGTCAACCATTTTTTTGACTGTCCCGATCAAGCCAACTCCAAAGTCATTGTCTTTAGCGAGTTCCGTGACAGCACTGAGCACATCACACGAATCCTCAATCGACTCCCTCGTGTCAAGGCCAGGGCCTTTGTGGGACAGGCTGCCTCTAAGCGGTCTGGGGCTGACGGAATGAAGCAGGCCGACCAGATCAAAGCTGTTGAAGAATTCAAAAAGGGAATGTTTAACGTCCTTGTGGCTACTTCTATTGGTGAAGAAGGTCTTGACATTGGCCAGGTTGACCTAATTGTGTGCTATGACGCGTCTGCCTCTCCCATTCGAATGCTACAGCGAATGGGACGAACGGGCCGCAAGAGATCAGGCCGCGTTGTGGTTTTGTTGACGCGTGGCAAAGAAGAGGAAAAGTACGAGAAGGCCAAAGACTCGTACCTGCACATGCAGCATCTCATTGCGAGTGGCGAGACCTTTGAGTATCGTCACGATATATCCAAGCGTATCATCCCTCCTGGAATTGTCCCTGTTGTCGACAAGCGCATTATCGACATTCCCCCAGAGAACTCCGAAGACGCCAACAATAACCCTGATCCAAACAAACGCCCTGGAGCTAAGACCCGCAAGAAGGCGCCGCCCAAGAAGTTCCACATGCCTGACGGCGTTATCACGGGCTTTATGAAAGCTTCCGCCGTTGGGAGTGACGGACAGCTTCTGGCACCGACGAAGCGACAAGCCACTCCCAAGCCCCAAGAGACCGACTTTGTCGCATCTATACCTAATTTCAACAATGTTATCCTCACGCCAGCAGAAAATGCCACCTTCAACCGAATTTATAAGACGTTTCCTAGTCGATCTGGCGCTGCTAGTCACGTCATCGAAGAGCCTAGACTCGACCGCTTCCCTCAGCTGCAGCGATCTCTCCGGCCAACCTACAAGGTTAGCCATGGGAATCGCACCAAGCAGGCTGTTAGCCTTTTCAAAACACTCGGTGATTCTCAAGACCCTGCCGATCGCCACAAGGATTATTTCGACTTTGATGCCAAGCCTAATATCCTGGAGCTTTCTGTGCGTGCTCTTGTGAACGAAGATGGTAGCGAGATCCGACCGGGACTGCAGTCCGGACCGACAACCCCCGAGCCCACTGTTCCGCAAAAGCGCGCGTTTGACGATCTGGATGGGTTTGTTGATGACGATGACGATATCGCCAACTTTGACTTTGAGGACCACAATCTTCCACCTCCTGGCAAGGATGTCTTCCACGCTGAGCCAGAGGAACTGGGTGATGACAACCAGGTCATCGTGAACAGGATTCCTGGCCGCGCACCTCTCCGTCGAAAGCCTCCCCCGGCTGTGCGCCACAAGCCATCTACTGCGTTGTATCCGTCCAGCCCAGCTCGGCTGTATAACGTGGTCAGTGACGATGACACGGACCATAGTGGTAGCACGCGGCCCACCAAAAAGAGTAAGAGTGCCGGGTCCAAAGCCAAATCGTCAGCTCCGCGGCCCAAGAAGAACACAAAGCCCAATGGGACGGCTACAGGCAGGAGATCAGCACGAACCGAAAAGCCACGGGCGTTTGGAGAGGCAGAGCTCGGCGACGAGTGTGATCGAACCAGTGATATGTATTACTCCGGTGACAGTGACGACTGTGGCTCGGATCTAGAAGACTTTATCGATGACCGCGAGAGCTCGCAGCTAGTCATGGAACTAGAAGATTCCCACTCCGAGTGCACCATAATGGATGGTTTTGACGACGCGGTTGACATGACAGACGATGACGATAGGCTCAGGAAGAAAAAGAAGACGACACGCAACAAGAGCAAGACGAAGGCTAGTAGTAGCAAGCCGAGTAATTCGCACGCAAAACCACCGAGGAAACGCCTGGTGGCTGCAGCCGATCTCTCACAATTGCCAGCACCTCACAGCAGCGTGACGGGCAACGACACAGCCTGTCCAGTAATTCTCTCGGATGACGAGGACGGCGAGATGCCAAGTCTGGGACATTTACTCGGCTCGTCCAAGAGCCAGGCCACGAACGGGGAGCTTTCCAAAAGCAATATTATGGCAGCAAGTAACACGGCTAGGGAAAAGTCGACACTCAAAGTTGTTGCCGACAGCGAGGAGGAAAACTACGGGTTTGATGATGATGATGATGACGATTTTGACTTTTTGTTGTAAAGATTGATATTTAGATTGCCGGAGGAATAGTGGTAGAAAGATGGTGGGGGAGGGGGGCTTCTTTGATACTGTTTACTGCTTCAAGAACACGAAGCTCACGATCACGATGATACCAAGAGCGATAATGGACATACAACAACTAGTGTTTAAACTGCTCATGTTGAGAAAGAGGTTGGTATTGATGGCACGCGACTGACTTATTATCTTTGATTCATATATTAACCCATTTGTTTCCACGTCTACTTCCTATAAGCATCTAGAGGCCAGCAGTGTTAGTACACGGGTTACTTTTTGTCTCAGCATTTGGTCAATGCTCCAACATCACCACCAGCAATAATGACCACGAGGGAAGTCTCTTCAGAACCCAAATTTCAAAGCACAACCCCTCCCAAATCCCCTCGGCTGCGTCGCCCACCCATCGCACATACGCCCAAGCCGTCCATCACAGACAGCCCAGCAGTCCAGACCTCTCACGCCCCAATGCCGCCTGCCCACCAGCCTGGCGCCGCCATGTCCCGCTATCCCCCAGCATGCCCATAAAAAGGCCGACCAGAAGCCAGCCCCACTGCAAAAGCCAAAGCAGAAACAGAGCCTAATCAAGAGACGTGCATGAGAAGCAGCAATCGACGGGACAACGCTGCATAGATATGGCTGCCACGAGTGAGGATGATAGCACCTCTAGACAGCCCGATGCAGGCAAGAGAGAATAGCGGGAAACACAACAGCAGCCAAGACGGCAAACAAAGGACCAAGGGGGAGAAAGAAAAGTAAACTGACCAGCCTCCCTCATCCTCAGACGAAGCGACGTGCCGCCCATATGACGATGTGCAACTGCACGTCTAGGAGACCAGAACAAATATGTGCGGTGTGGGCGGAAGATGAGAAAAGCGCAACGGCCTTCACAGCCGCGATGGAAACTGCCACGAAGTAGCAGCGGGAGTTGTCTCAGACGGCTCTTCCTATTGATTGTAAAGGGTGTAGGGTCTCATCATCGAGAGTCTCTTTGGCATTCGCGTGGTGTTGTTGTGACGATGGATGGTTGTAGGGTTGGTATCCCAAAATCCGGGGACAAGTAAGAAGGAAGGCAAGAGCTTACCTAGTAGAAGATGTCGGAGCAGTAGAGACGGCGGAAAGCGACAAAGGCGCACATTGTTACCGAGTGTAAAGGACTTTTCCTTCCACCGCCCGCTCCGAAGCTTGAAGAAGAAAGGAAAAGAGAAGAGAAAAACCAGATTTTGCTCACGATACCAATACTGATTTTGAACTGTGCTTTTTTGGACCAGCTATCCTCGGCCTGTGATTGGCCGCGATAAGAGACGGCTCCACTTTGCTACGAAGACCCACATGATTACATAACCAAGGCTCGAGTAGCAAGAAGGCCGCGTTAGGATGAGGGAGAAAATGGCACCATGTTTGCTGTTCTACTACATGGAACACAACATGTACGACGGACATAGAAGGTTCTGGCTTATTAATGTTTACGGGCCAATACAATAGTAATTGGTTGCGGGTGGTGCCCAGCGTTGTTCTTTCTACCCGAGAGACCGGCAAAAATGGTACAGGCAATACAACAGGAACAGGTCTTTTCACAGAATAGAGAGATGATATGTGATTTCAAGTTTTGTATGCAGCAAAGTTCAAGAGAAAACTGAAGAAAGAAAAAGGGGGAGCGAGGGGGAAACGACAAAAAAACAACTGAATCAATGATAACAAGTATTGAACAGACGCTCCATCTCAAACGGAGATGCGAGTCGTCAAGTTTGCGAACAGTGACTGATATGAAGAGAGGAGCAGAACGCAAAGGCCTGCTGCCACACAAACAAATAAACATGAAAACTGAGAAGAAAAAGAAAAAGAAAACTAAGAAGCAGTTGGTATGGGAAGAATTCATCAGTGTTTGGTGAAAGGAGTGGGAGTGAGTCATCAAGTCGTAAGAGTGAAGTGGCCTAGAGGTATGGGAAAAGAAAAGTAAAAACAGAACAGAACAGAACAAGAGAAAAACGCGGTGCGAACTGGAGTCAGCATAGTACCGTGTTGGGTCGAGAAATCAGAAACAAATCAAATGTAAAGTCTCCTCCCCCAGCTACTGCGAACCGTCAAAAGCACCAGGAGTCCAGTCCATACCGGACTGCCCAAACAACATCTGTGAAGCGTGTGGTGACTCAGTATACCCAGGCATGGATAGATCGTCGAACAGCGACGCGGGAATCACTTCCTTCTTAGGCGTAGGAGCCGCGCCAGGGAACAGCGGAAAGTCCAGGCCGCCAGAAATAGCCAGCCCGCTCATGTCATCGAAGTTGTTAGTATCGAGAGAGCCAGGAGTGTAGAGCATAGCCTCTGCCTCATTCATGGGAGACACCATGTCCAGGTTGGGCGGCTGCTGCATCTTGAAGAAGCTACTGTTGAAGGGGAGCTCCATCTGCTGAGGAAGCCGAGACTGGGCCAGAATAGAAGCATAGTCAATATTGTCGGTAGTCATCTGCATCGCAGCAGCATAGATGTCATCAGTCACCGCAAAGTCAACAGCATCGGCCGCCAGGTCACCAGGTGACTGTGATTGCAGGCTGGTGGGAGTAGCACCAAGCTCTGGCATGTTGGTGGAGCGCGGAATATCAAGACCGAGATCCATGACGTTCTCATCCATGCCGTTCATTGCATCAATGTACTGAGGGTTGTAGGACGTGAGGAACTCGTCCGGTATGTACGTAGGAAACTCTAGGCTGTTTTCCAGCGCAAACTGGGGCAACGACCCTGTCTGGGGAGTAGCGATTCCAGCACTCTCGACACTAGAGGGAGTCAGGATGTTCGGTAGGTTAGGGGTTTGCTGCATGGAGCCAGGGGTGTTGATCATGTCCGGTGTGGGCATGTTTTCAGGAGACTCGTCATCCTTCTTCCCGTTGGACTTGGTACGGATGTATTTCCAGCCATGTGTCTTTTCCATGTGCTGCTTGCAGTTTGACTCGCGCTTGGACGAGTAAGGGCAAGGGGCATACTGGCACTTGAAGAGAGGAGGAGCTGAGGAGTGGCGGTCGTTGATGTGGCGATCACGCTCCTTTTCAGTTGGCCATCCATAGGTGTGGTATTTGCAGTCGACCTCAGGGCACTTCCAGCGACGCAGATGGGTCTTGGAGTGCTTGGTCAAGTCGCAAGGACGCTTGAACTCCTTGTTGCAACCAGGGTGGAGGCACCTCTTGGGAGCCAGCTCTTCAGGGGTAGGGTTCTTCTTTCTACGAGCCATCGAGCGCATAATCTCCTCATCGTCGGCCAGCTGCTCGCTTAAGCTACGCTTCATGCGAATCGGCGGTTGTTGAGCGACAGGGCCGTTGATATCTTCGAGAATCTCCCCAGTTTCGACAGAGATGGTAACTCCATCCTTGGTCACGCGGACAAGCTGGGCCGGGCGGCCGTTTTGAGACATGCCTCCGTAGAGTTTGATTTCCTCACCACTGCACACCAATTTTTTTGTTAGTAAAGGACAGCCTTGCGGTGAAGCCAAGGTAGCAGTAGCAGTGGGCTGTTTGTTGGCCGAAACCGGCACCACAGCTGGCAGACCAGTTTCTTCAGAACCAGCTTCAGGGGAGCAGACGTACGGATGAGCGAGGGCCAAAGATTCTTTGCCGGCAGCTATCTGGGCCTTTGACACGGCCAGGTGAGCGGCGTACTGGCGAATCTGATCGGTGAGATCAGAGAAGTAGGCGTTGGTGTAAAGACGGTCACCGTGACGAGTGCGTTCACGCTCGGGAATGAAATCAACAGTGCGCTTGATGCAAGCAACAGAGGACAGGCAAAAGTCAAGGTAAGACTTGGCGGTTATGGCTTTCTCCTTTAACAGACGACAGTAAGTATCTCCCCAAACACCGGAGATGGAATCATGCTGACTTACGGGTGCCATGAAGATCAAGGTCTTTTCTAGGTCTCTCAGACAGGAGATTCTGTGAGTTGAGATGCGTCTAGGCACATCTAGAACAATTGAGCGGAAGTTCTTCAGAGAAGGCTTCGATATTAAAGGTTTCAAAATAAATTGCATCATGCGGATTTCAGTCTTATGGCTTAGCCGGGAAATATCCACAGAATTAGAGCGTTTGCTGCTAGTGTCCGACGCCTTCTCCTCAGACTCGGAGTCATCCGAAAGGCAGCCAATAGCACTATCGGCAGAGGAGGACCGGCGACGGCGAAGATCCAGCAGATTTTTGCGCGAAAATCTGGGAACATCCAGACGTTCTACATTTTCCACGACAGGGTCGACGTTGGGCTTGTCGAAGACCTGGGTAGTGGCAGCGACAGAATTAACGGTAGCCCTGGCAGGGGCAGGAGTGGCAGACGGGATCGTGGAGTCCAAAGTGAGCTTTTCAAGAGAGTCAAGCAGCGAGTTGGAGACGTAGTCTTCAGGACTAGAGCGGGAGGCGCGAGTGAGCGATGGCGGGGTGAAGCTGGCAGGAGACGTTCTGCGCATTCCCTGGCTGTCGGCCTTGGAATTGCGGGAACCGGCGTTCACGGAGGCAGACATGGTGGCGAGGCAGATCGGGGCGAACGTGTAAGGCGAGGCAAATTGGGGCGAACGAAGAGACGAGACTATACAGTGCAGCTGCTGTATCTTAGCAAAGTGGAAATCACGAGGAGGCCAAGACGAAAGCAAGTAGAGTGAAGATGGAAACGATGAATGTGATTTAGATGGCGAGGAATTATGGGCGGGAGAGGAAGGATGAAATCAGCTTAAGGATTGGACGTATGCGAGATAAAAAAGAAGAGCCAGCCGCCTTTGGACTCGAATTCAGTTACAGGGAAGGGGGAAATGGAATAAGGGATAGGATGTGAAGGACTACGGATTTAAGGGAGATAGCGGGGGGGTGGGTGGGTGTGAGACGGCGATGGCGAATTTGGAAGGGTAACTCGAAGTGTGAAGTAAAACAGGACGGCAAGAAAATTGTAAAGAATAAAAAGGAGAAAAGGGGGACAAGGTCAAAGCATACCAGTGAAGTTTTGAAATAGAAGCCTTGATAACAGGCGCACTAGATTCTCAAAAGTCTGAATCCAGGGTGGTGTCGGTCATGAAAAGTGGTGATGACAGATAGCGGTGGTGCCCGGGGGGGTGGGGGAAAGACTTCGATTTATAATCCACTAAACAGACTGACCTGACTTGCAAGCAGACTAGGCGACTGGTAGGGATATGAATGGATACGAGTGTGTGAAATGACTAATAGACAACTAAAAGCCTCCGGAGTGCAGGAATTGGGATGGGAGGTGAGCACTGTAGCGCCAAAAGACCAGAGCTGCACGAGACGAAGGGAAACAAACACAGCGAGGCCTGCTTGACAAAGCCGGCTTTGGGGTAAGCCTGAGATGCGTTTGACGTAGAAATAAATATTGCAAACCAATCGAAAACGATGGAAGACGCAGGTGGAAGAGCGATGGGAGCGGAACTGACAATGTCGCGATTCTGGCGAGAAAAGTCGTGGTTTGCTTGCGGAGACACAGCAACACGCAGGGGAACAGACGAGGGGCGACGATGTTTCTATGGCAGGAGCCAGCGCATAATGAGCAGAAGACAGGAGAAGAAAAGGAGAAGAAAAGAAGAAGAAGTAGAGGAAGACAAAAATAAAAGTAGGAAAAATGCAGCGAGGGCAGAGCAGAAAGGAGCATGTATCAATTATGACGAAGTCAGCGGGTGCTGCCAGTATTATGCGCCAAAAAAAAAAAAAAAATAATAATAATAAATAAACACAATAAAAATTAAAGTAGTTTTCCCGTTCTCGACTGTCCCAAGGCCGCCGCTGGCAAGCCAAATTCGTCGATTTGACTGGCCCGCTGAAGACTGCTGCCTAGCCTGTGCCCCACCCATACACATACTATTGGCTGCCCTCAACTTGGGAAATTCCCTGGGTTTCCTGGCACAGAAGGAAGCTACAAAGGCACACACATACAAAGTAGTCCCTGCCTTTTTCAGACAGGCCGTAAAAGGGGCGGGGCAGGGCAGGGCAGGAACGAAAGAAGTGGGCAGTGGCTGCTGGTGTACCTGGTACTTGCGAGCGGCCCTCCGCTGTGCTGGCCTGCCGCAAAATGCAAAGCACAGGAAGTAGCAGTACACACGCACCAAGACCAAGATCAGGACCAGGGCCACCACCCCAGGGCCACCACCAGCACCAGGGCCACCACCAGCACCAGGGCCACCACCAGCACCAGCACCAGCACCAGCACCAGCACCAGCACCAGCACCAGCACCAGCACCAGCACCAGCACCAGCACCAGCACCAGTACCACCACCACCACCAGAGCCACCACCACCACCAACACCAAGTCCCTCCATGCGACCGCGACTCGCCGCTAGCTAAGCTTCAATATCGTCGATTCTTCAATACGCCGCTACGACTGTAATCGCTCGGTGACTGTTTGTCCGTGTTGTGTCTTCATGGTTCTCGAGGACGGCAGGTGCATGCTCAACCAACAAACCGGGTTACGTAGGATTTGCAGTGCAGCCCTCCTATGCACTTCTTCCACCAGGACTCACTAGGCCAAGCAGGGCGGAGACTTGCGCACTAGAGATGAGAATGCCCGCTCTGGATCAAATGTAGAAACATGGCAAAAAGTTCCTGCTCCCCTGCTCCCCTGCTTGCCCTCTAACACCTATGTCCGCCAAAGCACAGCCTCCCCCACCAAAGCACAGAAAAGCCATTCGCCTAAATGTGGCTCGAGCACAAGATTTGGCATCATTTAAACCAAACTGCAGTCCAGGGGTGGGTGGAGAGCTTGGATTCAACTGAGGCAGCTCTTTCTTTGCTTGGCTTGGCCAGCTGCAGATTTGTTTCGAGAAGCCACTTTCATCGGAGGTTTGGGAAGATCTGATGTGGGATTTCGGGCTCGTTTGGGGCTTGTTAGAGAGATAAAACGGCATGATTACTGTGGTAATAGACGAAAACGGTGGGCCTACAGATAGCTCGTTGGTTTGCTTCGCTTTTGCTTCCATGGCCTTATCTCTGCTGGTGGTCTTTGTGGCTGAGTTAGGTCCTGTCACTCTGAAATCACGGTGCCCCTAATGCTATTTATTACTCGTATGAGCGATATGCAATGGCAAAGGAAAAGAGACAAAGAGAAAAGGAAGAAGGGAAGAAGAGAAGACGAAAGGGAGGAAGTCCAAGGGAGGGGGGTTAGAAGGAACAGCAAAAATTGAAAAAGAAAATCAAAAATTAGTGTTAATAAAAGTGAAGACCTCAGGAAGCCGCCTCCCCCCCCCCCCCCCCATGATGCACAAATTTAACCCTATTCAACTCACTCCCATCCTCCTTAAAACGTCAAATAAGACCATCACAGCAAGCAGCTATCTTCAGTAGACGTAAAATAAATCCAAATCAAATCAATACAGCAAGCAGCTCATCGGCGAACTGCCCTCCATGGTGGCTCTGGCTTCCGCTATGACGCCCTCGATTCTCATTCTTGCCGATCTCGACCCTCCCTCCGTCTCGCCTTCCCGCTAGCCCGTGCTTTCCAAGACGAGTAGACCATCCGGAACATCTAGGCTCCGGTAATTTCTGACTCCCTCTCGCCTCTTGCCTCTCGTCTCTCGTATGCCTTTGATCCATCATCCTGCCCATGGCGGCTAAGTACAAGACATAAAGAACTTGGCGAAAAATCATACGCCAACCCTTTCTTATGGCCAGCCCAACGTACCCATAATCATGCTTGTATTGCCGCGCTACTGCCACAGCCAACGTGCATACAACGCAACGTATGACGACTTGCAGTTTGAGTGCTGGTACATGTACCCATGCAGACCATGCACATGCAGCCCATGCAATCTACATACACGTCTTTGCTTCCTTTTCTTTCCTTTCCCTTCTCTTTCAGTGACTCTTCGGGCGACAACAGGCGAGCACCAGCCAATCCTAAACCTGGGCCTTCAAAGGTGCTTTTTTGCAAGACAGTCCTAGCGAAACGCCATACGCCCGCCATATAGGCTTGGCTTCTGCCCATATTAGCATGAGTAGCGGCCCGTGTGCCATTGCTAAAGCATTGCTTACTGCTTGCTTTCTTTCGCTCTGTCTCCCGTTGTTTGCTGCATAATCCATCTGCTCTGTGCCTCTGTGTTTTTGTTTTTTTCCTTCTTCACTCAGTCGTTTGAGAGCCCGTGTCAGCTACACAGTCCTTGGCTCTCCAAAACGTTATAACAATCAAACAAGGCGACGACATAGCATTCTCTTTGTCGTTTTTTCGTCTTTTTTTCCTCGTCTTCTTTCAAGCTTCCCGGCCGGCCGGGTAGGTGGGGGAACTTCTTACTCCCAGGCTTCAATATAATACAGCTCCGCCCCGTTAGCTTCTGGCTGGTTGGCTGCCTGAGCAGAAGGATCTTTTGAAGAGTAGCTAGATCCATGGAGAATCCCGGCTTCAACGTCAAGTCAAGCCCCGATCCTTTCCTTCTCACTCTCCTCTTCCTCGTAAAGTCCAAACTGATCCGGCCACACGTTGTATACTCGGCGTTCAGTCCTCCCTGCCAGCTATTCTCCCTTTTTTGGTTCTTTTTCTCCTTCTTTTTCCTTGTCCATGCCAACGTAAGCCCAAGTCGCTAATCGGTTTTGCTTTGCCCCTTCCTCCCCACTCCCGCCAATGTCTCACGTACGTTTGTAGCATCATAGCAAACTCAACGGATCACGTTACTTGAAACTTTGGCAGCGTTGCTCGGTGATAAGGACTTTAGGCGCGGCTATTGGACTTGCAATATGGCAAAAGCCTGTCCGTAGAACAGCGGACAAATATTCTGAAAGGGAGGCCTTGCACTGATACGAGCACCGTAGGGTTAGGGCTCGCAAATGCACCGATTGTAGCCCAGTAAAGTGGGGTCAGGCTTCGCATAGGATTCTCGAAGGTTATCTGTGTAACTCTAAGGAACATCACGGCTGCCCTCCACGAAGAGGGAGGGTGTTAAAGAAAAGCTTAAAGGTGTAGTTATAGGCAAAAGATGATGGCAAAGGGGAAGCAGAAGAAGAGGGAGAAGAAGCAGAAAGAGAAGCAAAATGGCAATTCTCAAGGCACGGCAGGCCTAACCCAGGACAGCGTAGCAAAGAGGCAAACAAAAGCCTGAGCCTGATGAGATTGGGCACACGGAAGACACACCCTCTGGCTTTTGTTTTAAGTACGGCAGCTCCGACAGCAACAAAGAGGCTGTCTGTTTTGCCCTCTCTTCTTTTGAGCCGGTTAGTTGTCTGAAGAGAAACAATAAAAACCAACAAACTGCTTGTAGTGGCTTCTCTTGACTTCCCTGTTTCTTTGTTCCAACAAAGCATCAGCTTTTTTTTTTTTTTTTCACAGCCTTTGTCTCTCTAGAGAAACAAAGCCGCTCTTCTGCGCCTTTCCGTCTGTGTCTTTCTGCGCCCACAGATATTTACAATGATGGCGAGGCTCGTTGCCTTTTACCAAAACCTCATTGAACCTGACCCCCGACAGATTCTGCACGCGTCCTGACCAGCCAACTACAAAGCTGGCTTTCATCTCCTTTTTTCAAGCATTGCAAAACACCCCAAAACACCATCGTGATGGAACAAAGACCCCACGGAGCCATTTCAGCTTATAAGTATGGCGAGCAGAAACCCTTTTGTCGGAGGTTTGCTGATACACCGTCTTCACTAATCACCGATAACACAAACGACTGCAATTCTCAGCACCTCTCGTTTTCGCTCTATTTATCATCTTTCCCTTTTCAAAAAAACCACCACCCTCTGGCTCAACTGCCCGAAGCATTAAAACCCGCCCAGATACACACAAAAATACACATACATCCGCGTCTATCAGATACATCGACTTCTAGGTCAGTCTCGTCCTGCTCCAAATCTACTCACGCTACTCGCCCAGCAGATCATCCAACGGAAATGTCTCCTCAGCGCTGCTATTACTCTGGCTGTACTGCATATAACTGCCTCTGCAACCCCCCTAACGTTGGATACAAGCAGCAGCAGCAGCAGCAGCAGCAGCAAAGGGAAGATCGTGAGCTTCGCCGCCTGGCCCGGCAGGAGAAAGCTCGCCACAAGGCCGAGATCGAAGAATACGAGCGAATAGACTGCGAGATGTACGAGGCTGAGAAGTCCTGGGCTGAAAGGGAACGCGAAATGGAAAAAGAAAAAGACCGCCAAGACCGCGAGCGTCGTCGCCGCCGCCGAGCTGAAAAGCAAAAGCTCGACAAGGTTATTGAGAAAAAGGTTGAAAAGAAAGTCAACGCCATTCTTACCGCTGGCCTGCCTCAACTGTCCCACCATGCGGCCTTGCCTTGCAGCCCCTATGGCTCCAGCCCAAGTCACGCCATATATACCACCATGGCGTCAGCCCCGACTGGCTTTGCGCCGCCGCACAACCCCAATATTCCCCAGGGCTTCCCTGGGCCCTTTTCCCCGGAACCCACTGTCTTCCCCCATGATCCGTTTCCGCTGCCAGGCATTCCTGGAGCAGCACGCCCGCCTCATAGTTACCCTATGCCGCCTCATGCCCGCCCTAATCACCAACAGGGAGCCTTTCAGCATGTTAGGCGGGCTCACCACCCCCCCCCTCCGCCAGTACCGACTGCACCAACCAGTGAAGACGAAGGCCGTTGGCCTAATACTCAACGCAAAGACCGCACTTCTCGACACTCACGCCGCCACCGGAATAGAGTCGAAGAACACATAGAAGAAATCTCGACACAGCTAAACAGCACTAAACTGTACGACCCTAACCCAGAATATAGCGATGAGTCGGATAGTGACAAAGAGTCGCAAAAGAGGATACTGTTGCTTACCTAACTGAGACAGACGGCATCCGCATCTATGAACGCCATGCGCAAGTAAACCTGTGAGACTGGGTGAAGCCAGAGGGCGTTTGTGGAATGTCATTTAGCATTTGGTGATACCGTTGGTATCAGTTTAGATTAGAGATATGAAGGTTCAGTTTTCATTAAATACCAGTGTTGTTTGTTACACTTTGGGCGTTTGGATATTGTTTGATTTGTTTGATTATCAGAGGAAATATATACATACTTTTATACACTTACACAAACACACACACTGGCTAAAGTGAGGAAATGTCTGGGCTTGTATCGTCAAGTTGCGAAATAAAATGACAAAAAAATAAAAAAGAAACCCGCTTATCACGTATGAATAAAGACGCCGATGGTTTGTGACTTGCAAACAAAGTGAAACGTCATAGGTAGTCAAAGGTGAGAGAGACTAGTCCCATAAGAAGAGTATGAAAACCGTGCATATGTATTCGCTTATCATGTACACGACCAGGTGGCACCATAGGATGTAGTCTGCCCTAAACATGAGCCCAGCCGTTCTCAACAAGAACCTGCATCTCGTTGATCAGGCAGAAGTCACCCGGCTCACTGTTTCGCGGAGACTGAGACTTCCAACTGCGAATTCTACTGGAAACAACCCAGTCTTTGGTGAAAGTGAAGGTAAAAAGTTTGCGTATGCGACTCTCCCAAAGGCCCCTTGCAATCTGGCCCCATGTTAGCCAGCTCTCGCCGTTTGGCGGGTGTGTGGCTTGGTATGCTTCGTAGTTGTAGGCAACTCGGACTTGCGGATTGAGAAACACGCCCATTTCCTTGCTTAGAGGATTGTCAGCGTGAATCAGGCAGCACTCGCTGCCTTCGAGATGCTGGATAGCTAAAGAATCTGGAATCCCACGGAAGCGTAGCTGTTTAGACGCATCTAAAAATGGCGCAGCTGGCATTGCGACAATGCCGTTCCAGCAGCTCTTGACGGGCACAGCAGCCTCATTCAGAAGCATGGCATTACGGGAGGCGGCAGACTGGAAGTAGGGCCACGTGGGCATTAGATGGGCTTTGCCATCAGAATCACGCAGCGCAAATGTATCGTAGTATTGTGGGGGTTTTGAGAAGTCTAGAGAGCATGCGGCAGCAAAAACCCCTTCGTTTGTATCTAGCAGACGCAAAGCATCCTCAGCCTACCGAACAGAAAAAAACAAAGAGAAACACCAGGGTTAGCAGCTGCCGCAAGATGCACGAGCAGTTCGTAGGTCTCACTCCGAGTAGCGGACTTACAGTAAACACCACGTCATTTAGGAAAAGAATTTTATCAAAGTGCACCCCCTGCTTGTGAAGGACCTCTAGGTCGCGCAATGTCCGGTTGCGCAGCCTGGCTAGAAACGGTATTCGCCGTAGTTCGCGCTTGTTCCTGGGCGTATTAATCCAGCCGTCGCCCACGGGGGCCGCTTCAATTTCGTCTCTGTGCGTGACATACGATCGTGTAATATTTCTTGCCACCCCCAAACGATCTAGTTTGGCGTCTAGTTCGCCGAGCGCATTTTTAGTGTCATCCCAGCTTCCGCTCTCATACACACTGACATAGACATTTTCAGGGCCTAGGGCGTTAGCCAGCTGCAAGACGGCACTGCTCCAATGGTTGCGGACTAGAGGCCCGTCGTTCCAGTGCATGCTGGCAATGTAAATGCGCTCGCCTTGGTGGCGGCGGGAGAGTTCCATAATGTCGCTGCTGTCGTGGACGACGGCAAGGTGCAGGTGAATATTCACGAGATCCAGGACTTGAAGCAGGGCAAAAAGGCAGATGAAAACGCGTGGCCATGGCGTGCGCATAACCCGCCGGAGCCTCATCCGGAATGACCGCATCGTGTAGACAGACCGGGGCTGGTATGAGCCATTGGTCACGTCGAAGGGGAGGAGGGGTGGGGGCGAGGTGCGGCGTTTGTTGGGAGGCACGACAGAATTGCGCGCCATTGTAGGGATTGATTATGGGAAGGACATTGGAGGACAGGATGCACATATAGCACATGCCAGACCCGGAGGAGGAGAAGGTGGAAATGGTGTAGAAATAGGTGCAGTGTGGTTTTGGCTTGGATGATGCTCGCAGATTCAAGCTCCAGCTAGCGAATGAGGTGAGGTTAAATGTGGATCGCGAGCTTCTATAGAGCGACAGCTGCTCAGCACCTTGTCCAGCTGTCACCAGTCGGCACACTGGGAGGCTCAGGGGGATGCTGCGGAGGGAAGGAGGATTTGGATGGCGCGTCCCTGAGCAGCTGCCAAGTGGCCTGAACCCATTGAGCAAGTACATACATAGTAATAGGGCAAAAGAACAAAACGGCAATTGCCAAATCCCTCCCCTCCCTCCAAGCTTGGGAAAGCTGAGTACAAAGTTGAACAGGTTGCAAAAGAACAGCAACTACCTGTTTTCCAAAGAACATTGAAAATTTTGGAATCCTCAAAAACTGGTGATTATTGGCTGGGCCTCGCTTCGATCTTTGTCGAGGCTTCAAATTAAACAAGTGGCCTCCGTCTCTCTTTTTTCCTTATCGTCGGTTGCTCACTATTAATCCTGTTATTTTTGTTTCCTTCTCTTATTCCTCGCCTCATTTTTGTATAGTCTGTCTACTTCACTCATCCCTCCCGGTATTTGCAAAGACTACGCACACACACACACACTCTCTCTTCACTTGTTCGTCTTTCTGCCTTGTCGGAAGCTACTGCTATCATGCCGGGCCCGTCAACGCCGCAGGGCACCTTGCGGCATCGCAAAGGTGCTCCGCATGAAATAAGCTCCGATCTCGACCCCAACGATCAAATTCTAGATGATGCTATCAAGAAGAACAACAAGGGCAGCCCTACTAAGGCTAAGTGTGAGACAGCTCATTGGTTCACCTTCTCGATCATGACCTTGATGGCCTTTGCCACCCGGTTCTGGGGTATCAGCCATCCTGACGAGGTCGTCTTCGATGAGGTGCACTTTGGTAAGGTAGGTTATAGGCTGCTGATATATCAGGTAGCCAGCCAACCATGCGGCTATAATGGATCCCTTTTCTTTTCTTCAACATAACCTAGCTAGTCCTCCACATCACTTGCTAACCTGCGTCTACCTTTCTCTCCTTCTGTAGTTCGCCTCGTACTATATCCAGCGCACCTACTTCTTCGATGTACACCCCCCGTTCGCCAAGCTACTGTTCGCATTTGTCGGCTGGATGGTCGGCTACGATGGTAGTTTCAAGTTCGATAACATTGGCGACTCTTATGTCGCCAATAAAGTCCCCTACGTTACTTACCGTGGCCTCCCTGCCTTCCTGGGTGCCATGACTGTTTCGGTTGTGTACTTGATCATGTGGGAGTCTGGCTACAGTATTCCTGCCTGCATTTTGGCAACCACCCTGGTTCTGCTCGACAACGCCCACATTGGCCAGACGCGCCTCATTCTACTTGACGCCACATTGGTCCTGGCTATGGCCTGTTCGCTGCTGTTCTACATCAAGTTCTACAAGCTGCGCCACGAGCCCTTTTCTCGCAAGTGGTGGAAGTGGCTGGTTCTGACTGGATTTGCCTTGTCCTGCGACATTTCCACCAAGTACGTCGGCCTATTTGCTTTTATTACTATTGGCTCTGCTGTCGCTATCGACCTATGGGAGCTTTTGGACATCAAGCGCCCTGGCGGTGCGCTGGAAATGCGGGTGTTCATGAAGCACTTTGCTGCACGGGCCGTGGGCTTGATTATCCTGCCCTTCATCTTTTACCTGTTTTGGTTCCAGCTTCATTTTGCTGTCTTGTCGCGCTCCGGTCCCGGCGATGATTTTATGACGCCCGAGTTTCAGGAAACCCTGAGCGACAACTTGATGTTGGCCAACGCCATCGATATCCACTATCAGGACTCGATTACTCTGCGCCACAAGGAGACCAAGGCCTACCTCCACAGTCACCCTGACCGTTATCCTTTGAGATACGATGATGGCCGCGTGTCTAGTCAGGGCCAACAGGTCACTGGATATCCTTTCAATGACACAAACAACTACTGGCAAATTCTCCCTTCCGACTACAACGACCAGTCTCTGGGCCGCAAAGTCAAGAACCATGACCTTGTCCGTCTTCGCCACATGGTCACTGATACTATCTTGTTGTCGCACGATGTTGCTTCGCCTTACTACCCCACCAACCAGGAATTTACTACTGTGTCACAGGTTGATGCCTTTGGGGACCGTGCCAACGATACCCTGTTTGAAATCCGCATTGAGAACGGCAAGGCTAATCAGCCATTCAAGACTGTTGCCAGTTATTTCAAGCTCATCCATTACCCCAGCAAGGTTGCTATGTGGACTCACACTAAACCCCTGCCTGAATGGGCGTTCAAACAGCAAGAAATCAACGGCAACAAGGCTATTGCCCCTAGCTCTAACGTTTGGTATATCGAGGATGCCCCCTCAGTTCCTTCTGACAGCGAGCGTCGCGCAAAGGAAGAGCGTAAGGTCAAGCATATGCCTTTTCTCAAAAAATGGCTGGAGTTGCAGAGCTCAATGTTCTACCACAACAACAAGCTGACTAGCAGCCACCCTTACGCCAGCCAGCCTTACCAGTGGCCGTTCCTGCTTCGCGGTGTCAGCTTCTGGACTCATAATGACACTCGCCAGCAGATCTACTTTGTTGGCAACACTGTCGGCTGGTGGCTAGCGAGCAGTTTGATGGCTGTGTATGCTGGTATTGTCCTGGCTGACCAGCTGTCCTTGCGCCGTGGCTTGGATGTCCTTGACCACCGTACACGCTCGCGCTTTTACAACTCTACTGGCTTCTTCTTCCTCGCTTGGGCGACTCACTACTTCCCGTTTTATTTGATGGGTCGTCAGCTGTTTCTTCATCACTACCTCCCCGCTCACCTGGCATCCTCCCTCGTCACTGGTTCGCTGTTAGAATTTGTTTTTGTGAGCGAGACGCCCTCGGACAATGAGCTTTCCAAGAGTAAAAAGGGCAAGGTGGAGACGGGGCAAAAGCACCATCTGACGGCGTCGGAACGGTTTTCCGGCCAGAGCATGATTGGCATGTGGATTGCCTGCGGCGTTCTTGTGGCGCTATTGGCTGCCTGCTGGTACTTCTGGCTACCCCTAACAATTGGCTACCCTGGGTTGTCGGTTGAGGAGATCCAGGCCCGCAAGTTCCTGGGCTACGACCTTCACTTTTCCAAGTAAAGAGATGGAAGGGAGATTCGAGTTTCTGTTAGAAGGAAGGGGTTGGCTGACCTGAGGGCCATGAGGGCACTTTTCTTTTGTTTCTTTTTCTGTCAACAGCCTGCTGTTATATTGGTTGGCCATCCAGTGTGTTTTATGCCATGTGTGTATATAAATGGGGACTAGGAGAGAGGTGACATGCACCCGGTTTAGAACAAGGATGTCGGGATATCATTATATGTGTCTTGAACAATATCACATTATCTTCTTCTTCTTCTTCTTCTTAATCTTGACTGGAAAAAAAAGAAAAGTGGTACAGAAGATGTCAACAAAAAGACGAGGAGCCACGGGATTGTGGCTGGATAACCAAAAAGCAATGAACCGAGGCGGACTTGAACCGCCGACCTTTTGTGTCCATCCAATTGCGATAGAATTGTTAGACAAACGTGATAACCAACTACACCATCGGTCCTAGTCCGTCTTTTCCGGGAGCTATCAGGGACTATCAAGGAGGCCCGAGCTTGCGGCCCACTTTTGATTATCGTGACGCCACAGTAGGCATATGTAAAATAACACAATAACAATGGCCCACTTTTGACAAACTCTGCCAGCTAGTACGGAGGGGAGGGGGCGTTCAGTTTTGCTTATTTCTTTGGGTTTTCTTTTGACTCTACTTTGACTCTACTTTGACTCTACTTTGTTTTTTTCTTTTTTTTTTTCTTTTGTTTTGACGACTACAGGAGGAAGGCGAGCCACAAGCTTGCTTGGGAGCATACGTGCTTCTCTCGCCCGAAATCGGTGGTCAGCCTTGCGGAGGGTTAATTCTGTCCGGTAACCAATCCGGCGTCGTTTGATCT
>JAXASZ010001037.1:0-33915 GCA_038407095.1 Ceratocystis destructans
TTTGCTTCCCCCCCCCCCCCCCCTTCCCAAAGCAGGATTTGCTTTTTGCTGTCCATCAATCATCGCTGACTGCGACTCGCCAAAATACGACCTTGCATATCGTCATCACACCCCCATCTTGTTCTGTGTCAAAGAAGACAAAACCTTTCTTTCTTCCCTTTTTTGATTTTACTCAACTTTTCTTTCGCTCCTTTTTACCTCGCCTTGTGCTCCCACCCCCCTTGACTAAGCTGTCCACGCCAAGACCTGCCAACATCTCTCTCGCAAACTCTACGACGACTCGGTCGGGACTTCACTCGGGCGGCTGTCTATAAACTCTCCAATTTGTATGGCTTTTATCCTAGGCCCATAGCATAGGCTTGAGAAGTGAGCCTTTGTGGCAGCTTTATTGTCCTTGTTGTAGATATCCAAGGGAAATCTACTATAATTATATCTGACTATATTCACTCGGCCTTGCATTGTCACTTGCTACTCTACACTTCGACTCGAGCCAGCCTGTATATCCTTCGTGAACCCCCCTTTCAAATATCACGGCGACGCTGTCTTGGCTCAGCTGGCTGGACAGGAATTTCTACGTCAGGTCCTTGGTCTTAAAGCTGCACCTACTAAAAAGTCATGAACCGCCAATGCTCGCAAGTACCCGACTTAAGCCCGGCTTCGGCCGCAAGTAATATCATGGCTCCAACGTCATCATCGCCTGAAATATCTCCAAATACCGACCGATCCATTCTTTACGCATCTTTCCAACAGTCACCCCCGCCGGCTTATCCGCCCGAGACACTGTATTCGACTAAACCTGTAATTCCGGGCCATGTATATTTCCCCCCCGCATCTATACCATCTATTCCGCCACCTATAGTACAGCCGTCACCGGCATTTACGTCAGAACCCGCTGGCCTGTCTGCAATGAGAACAAGCGGCTTTTCCTCGTCAGTAACTGCGAGGCCAACTCTTCCCACCGCTTCTACATTCAAGCAGGAACAGACCAGCCAAAACGGCTCTTTCGACGATCTTCGGGATACCTCTAGTAGTGCAAGCAGTCCCTACGGAGATGGGCCTGGCACGGTAAATGGCAGTGCTTCTAGACACGACAGAAAGAAGAGCTCCAAGCAGCGGCGCAATAAACCCACTCTATCATGTTTTGAGTGCGTGGAACGCAAGACAAAAGTGAGTTATTATGGGTATTATAAATTAAACCCCCCCCCCCAAAAGTTTCACACGGCAGAAAACAGTAGCCACACTAGTACCGAGAAATCAGGAAACATGCAGATGAATCTCCTGCTATCAAGTTTAAGCCTACCATTGCCTGCCATCAATGGAAGCTCTCACAGTGTACCTGGACGCTGTCTTTCGCACGTTACAGAACGCATAGCTGATAATCTTCTTCATGTTAGTGCGACCGTGGACGTCCGACATGCTTTGCTTGTAAGTACGATCACAGTGCCGCAACTAAAATCCTCCCAAAATGAGCACGATATTGACGTTTTACCCACCCAGGCATAAGGAGAGGATCCTTTTGCGTCTACGACCGCGTTGCACAAATACTAGAGTAAGTTGCATTCATATTCGAGCAAAATACTGAGCTCTGAGCATACACTGACGTCATCATACACACAGAGAGTCACATCGATCCTCTGCGAATGGCCCGCGAATGACCCGGCCTTCTTCTAAGCGCTTAAGCCAGAGCAAATACTCGATTATCCCCAACATGGCTGACCACAGCCTCATTGGATCCAAATCATCAACATCCCAAGGGGCAGTGGCACTCTCGACTGGCCTCATGTCGAACATGCCGTTCTCAGTCTCATCTGGGAGCAACGTGTTTGGCATTGGAGCCCAACACCCATTTGCTAACTATTGGACATGTAAAGGGGGACTTCCAGAAGTTATTTCTGTCATCCCAACCAAGGCACAGACTGACGCTTTAATGTCCCGCTATTTTGAGTGTGTGGACCCGGTGTATCCTATGATCCACCGGCAGACATTTTACGCCGACTATGAGCACTTTTGGCGCATGGCAGATGTAGATCGATCGCATGTCGATGCATCCTTCGTCGCTCTTCTCTTTGTCATGATTGCCATGGGCGCACAGTTCGTCGAAGACTATCCCTGTGCCGAAAAGAAGAACATGGCAGAGTTTTACGCTTCAGCCAGTCACCAGTCTTTGCGGGTGTACTCATACTTGAGTACGGCGTCAGTAACGTCCATCCAGGCCATGGTACTCATTACATACTTTTTGATCAACGACAACCATGTCACGGACGGCTGGGCATTTGCTGGAATATTGACGCGGCAGTCGTATGCCATGGGCCTTCATCGCGACCCAAACATTGTTACTCCCAACGCCTCTCTATTAGAGAAGCAACAGCGCCGTAAACTTTGGCAGGCTGTATTGTTACAAGACACATTTCTTACCATATTACTGTCGCTACCACCGACGGCCACCCATACCGATGTAACAGTAGACTCACTGAATGAGGATGGCTCGTCTATTGCTAACAGCGACCCAACCGATACCCTATACATAAAGTGTTCATGGACTTTGGCTAACCTGGTGCAAGAGTCAATATGCTCGCCACGGTCTCTCGACCTCCCAATTTGTACCACGGCTCGCCACAAGACCAAGTTAATTAATGAGTTCAAGAGTGTGTATCGTAGCTTCCCGGACCTCTTTCGATGCTGGGACAAGGCGACACTGACTGCTAGAACGGCAACCGAGGGGCGGGCTGTGCGACAGATTTTGTGGCTGACTAGCAACTTCTTTCACAATCTGATGCTGGTCAATGCGTCGATGAGCGACGAAGTTCCTGTCAATGTGCGCGGGACGCTAGAGGCTGCACACGATGCGATTACCTCGTTCTTTTTACTTTTCGAGTTGTTTGAATCCGAGGCGCGCATGTGGTGGGCATTTAACCACCGAGCATTTTTGGAAGCGCTTTGTATTGGTGCAGTACTGAAGATGCATACGGGGGATAGGGAAAATATTGACAAGACCATCTACGACAGAGGCAAGAATGATCTATGTAAGTATCAGCTGTGTTACTATGCCCCGCTCGGTTGTTTCAGCCGCGAACATCATCACCCCTGAGTTTGGGCAGGGAGGCGAGGTTAGACTCTGCGGATACCGAGCCCGAGTACGAAAGATACCAGCATGGCAGGACCGGGGAGCCTGGGGAAAAAAGAAGACCGACACAAGAACCTTGCTAACATTGCGCCTTTGTTGGATGTAGTACGGATGGTGGAAATCATGCATTGCATGGGGGAAAGAGGATCAGAGCTTGCACGTACTCGTGCAGCCGTGCTGAACGAGTATCTGGTAGACTTGAAAGGGACCATCTGAAATGAGCTTATGATGCGGGAGCTTTTGAGTTTGTCTGTCTGTACATAGTTTATACACGACACCTTGGGGGTACAATTAAAAGCCCATGGGTGGAAAAGGGGACATACTAAGAAAGCTGCGCATGGTTCTCGTTGTATGCACAAGTGAGGGCTGAACTGAATTGTAGCCTGCTTTTTCCGAAGTTGTGCGATTAAACGCCTGGTTGCTTGGTCAGAAGGCAAGGTCGCAAGGCCTGGAGGTGCAGCTCCAGAGCGGTTGGTGGGCGGGTTGGCTGAAAACAAAGACGGGGGGAGAAGGGGAGAAGGTAGAAGGGGAGAAGGTAGAAGGGGAGAAGGTAGAAGGGGAGAAGGTAGAAGGGGAGAAGGTAGAAGGGGAGAAGGTAGAAGGGGAGAAGGTAGAAGGGGAGAAGGTAGAAGGTAGAAGGTAGAAAGCATCACATGAGTAGAGTGAAGCACAAGAGGAGGATAGCGTTATAATGATTTGGGGTTGCATTTTATCTCTACCAAATGCTGCTGCTGCTATTTCGAACCGGGGGGGGGGGGGTTTCCTTCCCCCAGTGTTCCGGGCACTTATTCAGCGCCATTTCTCTCTTCTCGCTTGTTTAATTTCCACATCTTGGCTATCTTGCTTGGGGTCTTAGCCTCACTCTCTTTCGTCATTTTCCTTTTTCCTTTCAATTTTTTTCTTTTTCGCGCTGTGCTACTAGTCCCGCATGCTTTGAGCTCGGCGCTCAATGCTTCAATATTTTATATTACTTACCCACAAGATTCCACCACACCCGCCTGTCCGTCTGTCACCCCGTTCACAGTATTGGTCGTGGCAAAAGAAGACACGAGAGGGCTGTCTGTGATTTGTTGTTCATTGTAGCCCCTTCGACACTATGTTTGTCCCTTATGCCGCGGTTTGGGCGGCTTTTGGAAGCATCGTGCTCGCTTTGGGCGATATTGATGGTAGGCACTCGTGTTTCTCAGGCGCAGCCGCGTCTATTACTAACGCGCCAATACGATAACCCTTAGTGAACCACCGTCTTCCCGATGCTCAGTTGAATATGCGGCTCAGTAGCAACGCTGATACTCAGCTCGTAAGTCGATGTATATTACTGACTAGATGTTGCTGTCGTGCTGTCGTGCTGTCGTGCTGTCGTATTGTCGTGCTGCTGTGTCTCCTATGTTGTCTAACTTGCTGTCCTTTTAGGCTCTCCAAGTTCACGTCGACCCCTCCACCCACCCGTGTGGCCATTCTGACGTTACTCTGAATGGCTTACGGCTGGACCGTGGCATTGATGGTTGGGGCTCTGGCGATATTCTCATGACGGCTGGAACGTCTTTAGACGAACCGCATGGCGACGATTCTGCTAAAAAACACACCCCCCATTCTTATGTTTCGTCTGTTTCTGCCATCTGGGACTTCGAGTGCCAGACTACCGGCGACAATAAGCCCGAGTCCGAGATTTTGACGGTTACCATCACCAGCGCCAAAGTCCAGCGCATCTCGACATCCCGCACCGCCTTAAATAATACTACTACCACCACCAATACGCCTATTCAGAATGCTGTGTTCAAGCTGCTTATTGACCCTACGCGCCAGTCCAGGGTTGTACAGGTCCTTGGAAGCGACATTACCATTGCCGTGCCCATGGAGAATATGCATGACGAAGCGCTAAACAGACTCACCACCCCCCGAAACCCCGATCTTCAGCAAGCTTTAGTGGAACTTGAAATAGTGCGACGGCAGCGCTCAGACATCAACCGCCTTATCGCCGAGTATGAAGCGTACATTGGCTCTCTAACAACCGATGTCCTGTGTGAAGTTTTTGCCGTGGAAAGCGATAGCGGTGATTCTCTATCCGATGAGCATCTCACAGTGGCCGACTCACTTAACCAATGCGACAATGTCCATTGTGTCATGAAGGCGCTAGTTGGCCAAGTATCTAGTAGGGCTACCACGCTCATGAAGACCATGGCAAACACGAACCAGGCTCCCCAAGAAAACGAGAAGGCCACTTGCCGGTTTCCGTACTCCTCGCCCAAGGCCAGGAATGCCGAGATTTCTGCCCCGTCAAGACCTGCTTGGCCTCCGGCATTTTGTGGGCCTATTTCTACCTCGACAACCCACTCTGTTTCTGGCTCCTCTTCGCAGGACCACGAATCTTTGATTAACACTGGTCATAAACCTGCGAGTAGTGACTCGCCGTTTTCATCAGACGATGATATTTTGAGTCATCCATCTCTATTGCTGGGATCAACACCCG
Organism: Ceratocystis destructans; assembly: GCA_038407095.1. Taxonomy (NCBI): domain Eukaryota; kingdom Fungi; phylum Ascomycota; class Sordariomycetes; order Microascales; family Ceratocystidaceae; genus Ceratocystis; species Ceratocystis destructans. The sequence goes on from JAXASZ010001037.1 coordinate 5,592, forward strand.
GTGATACTTCAGATGAAGAGGCCTTTTGGCTGCTGGTAGCCAAGAATACCGTGAACGTGATTATATTTCTTTCTGTTCTGGTTATGGCCCTTTTTGTCATCAGATTCCTTCTTGATTGCATGGTTTCTCAAGATGAGAAGCGACAGGACCATGGTCATGATGGTCAGCCATACGGTGGTGGTAGTCTGGGCTACAGAGCTGTATTTAAAAATTACGCCAGAGCTATGCTTAGTAGTGATTTGTGCCGTGCATATGATGGTGAGTTGGCAGATGAGGAGAAGCAGCTAGGCCTTGCAGCCACAGAGGAGTCGATGAGTCTCCCTATGCACCATCCCTATCACGAGCACACCCCTAGCAGAGGCTTGTCACGCCCTCCTTCCTACTGCACCACTGCATCGCAGGTACTATCTGACGAGCCGTTGCCTGAATTTAGCCGGCCGCGTGCCTTATCTCAGTCGTCACTAAGTAGTAGGGCATCGCATTCTTCAAGCACTTCGCTCCACAGCATATCAGCCATGTCCGCCGCGTCTACATCTACTGCCTCAACCTCCATGGAACAATCGTTTGCACAGATTCGTGCAGCAGTATCTATGTTTAGTGACATGGTTACCGTCAATCGTGGTTTGGGGCAACGTATCGTTGGTTCTCATAGCCTGCGCGAACGCACGGGGGATAGAACCTATGTACAGCGTACTCAGCGTTCGTATCTTGAGCAAGACCAAGACCAGACTCCTAGATCAGATACCGCCATGGATGCTCAGAGAGCCTCACGCCCCATAAGTCCCGAGAGTACACGCTCACTGTACTCCATCCCGCCGCGGTATGAATACATTGACGAGGGTCTACCGGGCTACCAAACTGATGAGGAAGCTAGCGGTGTGCTGAGCATCTAAACTTATGGCCGGGTTGATATGCTGCAGCCACTGCGATTTAGCAGCATCAGTGTCGAGATAGGCAGTGAAGACATGTAGAGAGGGAAGAGTAGAATGATAGCACCTTGTTCTCTTCTATGCAAATTTTGTGGGTGGCTTTCAACCGAGCTGGGCTGCCATTAGCTTCCTCTTTTGTTTTCATCCATCTTTTTCTGTCCTTTTTTGGTTTGTTTTTTCCCTTGTATATATGCTACCACTAGCACTTGACTTGATATATGCTGTTAATATCTTGGCGTTTACTTTTACTACCATTTGTGCCGCTATGTTGTTGAGAGAAGCGTATCATGATCTACCTTTCTATAAAGGCTTCAAAGTTTTGGGCAATATGCGCTATGCCTTCCTCCATTTCCCAGCCTCTTGCTTTGCAGATTGCTGCGTATACATCAGTCAAAGCAGCATCCATTCTTTCTCCCGCAACATCAAGATCGCTCTCAGCTAGAATGCGATTGGCTGGAAGGATACTCAGCACTGCTTCTAGTTTTTGCATGGCGGCGTTTGGATTAGATTTTGCAGACGGCCCACCAGAGAGGTTTACAGCCATGGAGAAGGAAAAGAATATTTCACTGGGGATTTTAGGGTGGAGATACTGCTTTGCCACGTCTTTGGTGCCAGAGAACGAGTGCAGACAGATCCGGGGTGGGAACGTCACCGGTCTGTGGGACGATGACGGTGACTCCAGGCGGAGGTCTTTTCGGTCGCGCGCACCCTGGTCCTCGTTCTCGTCCTCGTTCTCGTCCTCGTTCTCGTCCTCGTCCTCGTCGCTCGTCTCTGCCTCTTCAGCTCGTGCTGCCATACCGCGAGCAAGGACTCGTCGCCGCCGTCGGTTTGGTACCTCAACTTCATGCCCTTTCCATGTCTGCGCCAACACATCGTACAAAACGCCATGTGCTTGTACGCCGTGAACACTGACAGCGCGCTGTAGCTCGGCAGCCAGGTTGAGTTGTGCTGTGAGAACGAGTATCTGGTGGGCGAGGCTGACGCGGTATGGGCTAAGGCGACGGCCGTTGCGTGTCCCTGGTGTGGGCGCAGAGTCAGTGCTCGGTGATGTGGGTGTAGATACAGGATGCTCAGGGAGCCGAAAGGCACGGTCGAGTCCTATTTCGCCGACAAGGGCAGTGGGATGGTCTATCAGACGCTGGCGGGTATTAGCGAGAAAGGTCGACAGTGGAATTGGATCTGGGAGGTTGGTGATGAAGGCAGCGTCTTGCGTAGAGAGCGGCTTGGCCATGCTCAGCACGTTGACATAGTGCGCAGTCTTTAGGTCAGGGCCTGCAACAGCCGATAGCACACTGTTCGGCCCATCGTCGTAGAGTAGATGAGCGAACCATGGGTGCCAGCCAAAGGCGGGGATGACCTTTGGCGAAGACTCGGCCAGAGAGGCGACGAGGGACTGATCCTGGACCCTTGTCGCCATGGCGATGAGTTTAGATGCCCGCATGCTAGAGATTTGAGCGATATGGTGCATATTATCGGTAGGGTGACAGTGGGCGTCGTACAGAGGGCCGGCTGTGATGGGCAGCAGGGGAAGCGGTGTGGAGTGGGAGTTAGTGGTCGAGGTTGGTTGAGGCCCAGGCTCATGGGCCTGAGCTGCGATAGAGTCGCAACTGCACATTATAGAGCATAGGGAGAGTATCTCGAAGAGTGTGGAGTCAACTTGATTGCTTTGGAGCTTGTATGTAGTCTTAAGTAGCAAGGTTGAAGCTCTAGATGTGTTGGAGCCTATTTAACCCCCCCTGGGTAGATTCAGCTGTCTAAGAAGAGGGGCAGTCTTAGGCCCATGCTAATTCTTATACACCTTGGTGGCTTGGGCGCCTAGCTGATCATCTTGGCCTCGGTCACGTGCATTGTCTGCTGGTGTGTCACCAACACGCTCCCACCATTGACTTGACTGTTTAGAACATCACCACATCTCCATCTCAGCCTCTTTATGCCCTTTCTCTGCTGCTGGTTGAGCACAACGACCGTGCTCTTTTGCCATAAAATTCGGGTTCTTTCTACAGTACTCTGTAGATGCTCTATTAGTCAATACACTACTCCCACGACTGGCATGTTCTAAAATGAGCTGGACTGGCTCTATCACTATGGAAGAGACAATTTTATAACAGCCTGGCGTTCAAGGTACCAGCCCATCCATTCTTATCCTATACTAGTAGATAAATGAGTGCAAGACAATCACTCAGATCCGTCCGTGGTGTAAATTCGAAACGCCCCCCACAAAAGATCACAGAGCCCTGCAGCCTCTATATCCATCCCCTTGTAGACAATTGCCGTGGTATTAGGCATGGGCACTATGAATTGTTTTGCAACCCACTATTAGGTCATCTTCCTTACGGTACGGTCTTGACTCCTGTAGCAGATAGTACTGGGCCATTGTTAAATACACTGGGATATGGGGCAAGTAAGATAGTCAGCGATCATGTGAGACTCACGTCATCTGCAGTGTGCATCGTGAACTTCGAGCCTTGGTTTGCTTAGTAATCGCGCCATTTCACATGCGTTTGTTGCCGCGGCTGTCAGCAACGCAGACCTTTCCAGGCTCTTTCTCGCCCAAGTATAGTTTCTAATAGCGTTCAAGGCCCTATAGTTACAGTGGCTACGGCGAACTTAGCTGCTAGCGGACACTATGAGGATCCCCCTAGCCTTTATGAATAAGACCCGGAATGTCGATTCTGACTGGTCGTGATGCAACTTGGAGCTTGGTGGCATCTTCCAATACTTTCTGATCTATCTAGCTAGTTTTTTTTTTCAATTATTGCTTGATTTGATTTGAATATATTTAACGTCTACGGGAATCACTAAGATCAAGCGACGCCTTTTCAATTCTTGCGTTTTCCTTCTTCCGTACTATCTCTTTCGCCACCGCCCAAGCACTGCAATCCAACATTATCAACGGGTGACATTCGTATCATATCAGCGTAGCACCACCTAAGACAGCTATCAGATCACAGCCTGCTTCCTAACCCAAGCTTGCTGGCTGCTTTTATATCTTGCTTGATGCCACATTCCTCTGTTACATATGCGTTCTAAGCTTGGATAAATTGCCCATCTCGTCTTGCTTGTTCGTTCTAGTCAAAGCCAAACAGCAGATGTTGCATTAGCCAACACTTCCTGCCAGCCAACGTCTCAGAGTGCGACACACACCACCTCACACCACTTCACACCACCTTAAAATACTCCTCCATGTTCTCTCTAAATCCCATGCGTACCAGCCTCGTGGTCTTCTTGTGCATTGTGACTGTTCCTCTAGCCATATGTGCCTGTATTACCACTGGTATGGCGTTTGCTATGCTCTTCTTCCGTGTCTCGCTCGTCTATCTCGACCTGGTTCTACAGTGGATGCCTATCTACTTTGGCCTGCGTCGTCTTCGAACTCTCTCGTGGTTCTTTCCATTTAGTCTGCTTGGTGCACTCCGCATTCTGCTTCCAACTTCATCGCCGTCACCACAGCCACCACCAAGTTCCGACCCCATCCCATCGGCCTTCTCGACCACACCAATGCTTGGTCTGTCGCCTGTGCACTCACGTCGCGGATCTCGCCGTGGGTCGCGGGCCAGTTCGTTCTCAGCCCCTAGCATCACCCCTGGTGGCATGGCCGACGATCCTGGCAACTTTACTTTTCCAGAGCCTGGGCTTCTGCGTACTCCGGAGCGGCGTCGTGGTGGCAACGGTCTCAGTCGTACACTCAGCTCAGCTAGTTGTTATTCCTATCGTGATTTGCGGCCCTTTGGACTAAGCGGTGAATCGGGCCCTTTACCTACTGCGCCATATTGGGATGCCGGTGTTGTCGGCAGCAGATCAAAAAGCCGGCCTCGGTCCAGGGGGGATTCCTTCAAGGGCTTTTCTGAGGGGAGAGATCGCGGGACAGACCCGGTTGGATTCAACCCAACATGGACCTCGCCGTGGAGCGGGAGATTGAGCCCCGGATATCAGATTTCCCAAGAAAGTTACTTTGATATGAGATGAGCTGCAAGTCACGAGGCTTTGGTGCCATGGTAATATCATCGTATATGACGCAATTTGCAGGTTTTAGAGTAGTTAATTCAACAGTATATCAACACGAAATTCAAAACAGCCTGTATCTCAAAAACTCCAGCCCATAGCCCAGGCAACCCAACCTATCATGACATCATTATTGCTAGCTGGCGCTTGTTTGTATTACTAGCGACATTTCCTTCACATGGTTTGCCAGAAATAGTTTGCGTAGAAGAAGCGCGAAAATTTCTTATCCATGTTGACCACGTGCACATCTCCTTTGCGGTCATTTCTAATCACCGCCTTGGTGAACTCGCCGTCCTTGTTATCTCTTTCCAACTCGATACCGAGGCTGCGATACACCTTGAGCCGCAGAAGCACCTCGTCATCAATGGGATCACGTGCTCGGCGCTGGCCATCGGCATCGATTTCGCCGCCGTCTACTCCTTGCATTTCTAGCTCTTCCAGTCGTGCAGCTAGATCAGCCGCCTGTTGGGCCAGGCGCTCGGTCTCCATCTCGGCATCGCTAGCAGCCTTGGCCGTACGGAACTTCTGTGTGTCTAGGCGGGCGATGGCCGATGCGTGAGCAGTAGAAGAGTGCGAAGCGTTGAGTTCTTCATGCTGTGACTGCATGGTATTGAGTTGACGCGAAAGCTCTGTTTGGTGGCGCATTAAATGAAGGGTTAGTGAAGGGAAAGGAGCAGGAGAGCGTGGAATGAAAGGGCGTACTCTTCAGTGCCTGTTCGCACTCTTTCAAGCGCAGCTCGCGAGCCTGGTTTAGTGTTGAGAGCGATTCATTGATGCGGGCGATGGCGAGCTTGTCGGGCTCAATATTGAAGTTTTTAATGGTGTGGTGGATGAGCTGTACAGGAGGGGGGGGGGGTTGTTTTTGTTAGCGAGACTGGCTTGGAGAGAGCATGTCATCCGGGAATATAGAGACGGCGACAAACCGATACTTACAGTGGCAGGCTCTTCAGCGAGAAGCATTGTGGCAGGAGCTTTTTCTATGTATTTTTCTGGGATCGGCAGATTGCAAAGATATGCTGTTTTGGGGCGATGATTGTTTACTCAAGATGGCGATGTGCTCTGCTTCACGTGCTTAATCGGGACGAATCCAAACAAAGGCGCAACGCCACACTTTATCTAGAGTGTGGCGCACGTACTCGGAAACAAAAGGCGATGTGCCACACTATGTAACGAAGCTTGGCTAACCTCTTGAGCTCAGCCTTATCCAATGGCCTGTGATTGGCCTATGATTTGAGGCTTCGGCTTCTTAGACACAGGAGCCCTTTGGGTCAAGGCTCAGTCAGTTCCATCTTATCATGGTTTAGTCTTTTTGTCTTGAAGAGAGAAGACCCCCTTCACTGTTTCCCTTTGCTTACAATCAGATGACCTAGAAGCTTTGTATGCGATAAGCTTGCGTTCACGAACACAATAGCACTGCTCACACACCACATCCCGAAGCTCGTTATTGCAGATTGAGGTTGTGCAACACATTATCTACACTTCCGGCGACTTTTTTTTCTCTCTTTTTTACCCTTTTTTTTTCCTTTACGCCCTGCAAGCTTTCCAGCCATGGGTGCCGAATTACCATGTGAGTGAAGCCACAAGGCCTGTTTTGAGCGTGCTGTTAGGGCTCCAACTTGTCTTGATGTTGTGGATCTACAAGTGTTGCTTTTCACTAACACACGCTGTGTTTTCTTTGCAGATGCTCTTGATGTCGAAACGTTAGTACACCGATAGCGATGGTGACAATACCAGTAGCAATGATGATGTCGATCACATGCGACACGCGGTCGCTTTATAATGCGGCGCATTCACACGAAGAGACGCATATGTAGACACACAAACAGGCTATATCAACTAACAAACTATCATCATCCATATAGGCCGCTAAAGCCCGACGAGCTGCAAGTCCTGCGGGACCAGTACGAAAAGGAGGGCGATCTTGTTGGCGTTCAGACCAAGTTTAACTACGCTTGGGTGAGTTTTAGCCTCGTGTGTTTTTTGAGGGCTCTTGCTCATTCGCAACAGAATCCCAATTACTAACTTGTTGTTTAATCCTTCTTCTCCTGCCATTAGGGTCTCGTCAAGTCAAATAGCCGTGCCGACCAGCAACACGGAGTCCGCCTACTCGCCGACATCTTCCGCCAGTCCCAGGAACGTCGCCGCGAATGCCTGTACTATCTCGCTCTGGGTAACTTTAAGCTCGGAAATTACGAGGATGCCCGGAGGTACAATGAGAGGCTGCTCGAGAACGAGCCGACGAACCTTCAGGCCATAAATCTGCGTACGTTGATTGACGAGAGGGTGGCTAAGGAGGGGCTTGTCGGTATGGCAATTGTTAGCGGTATAGCGCTAGCAGCCGGCGTTGTTGGTGGGTTCATCCTCCGCAATTCGCGGAGAAGGTAGACGGAGGGATGGAAGGATTTGGACAAACACCAGCTCGGACGGGTGGACCTGTATAGTACGTTATATAGTAGTCCGTATGGGTGATACTCTGCTCCAAAGCAAGGATCCACCCAAGGGAAAGAAGAGGTGTGTCTTGCGCTCATCTTCGTCTGATGATTCGTCAATCTATTTTAAGACAGGCATCTTTCTCGAGATTATAAAGCAAAACCGCCAGCACCCAGATGAGACTGACTGGATAAAACAATAATACCATTGCTACTGTTGCTGCTGCTGCTGCTGCGGATGCTGCTGCTGCTACTGATGTTGCTGATGCTACTGATGCTACTGATGCTGCTGCTGCTGCTGCTACTACTACTACTTACTACTACTACTACTACTACTACTACTATTGCTACTACTACTACTACTACTACTACTACTACTACTACTACTTCTCAGCCCAATGTTAGGCTACAGCCTGAAAGTAGGCAATTCATGCGAGCCGATAAAATACGACGAGTAGAAGATTACCTGCCTATGCGTTGGCTACCAAGGGCCAATAGGGGCAAAGCAATTGAAACAGCATGGTTTCATCTAGTTCCGACAGTTCCCTATACCTTACCTTGATAACCCTAACTCACAGACCCTGGAACTTATGTAGTTGCTTTGAGAAGCCGTAGTAGTAATTGCGCATATTGTAAGAACACCAAATTTACGCTGCATCACAAAATCAATAAGTGGCCAAAGTCACACAGTAACTACCTTTTGCTTGTGAAGCCCAACCTCTCCTGTTAGGGCTTACATACGTGCATCAAAGCTTAGGCATCGAATAGAAGTAACTTGGAGCTTTCAGGATGCGGTGACAATACACCAAACTTGCTCAGCTATTTATTTTTTAACCACGATTTTCACGAACACCCAATCGCCGCCATCACATCACAGCTTCGATTATTTGTTCTTGTTTCTTTTTTGCTTCATTTGGATTTATTCTTGCAACTTCAAATATTTGCCAAGTTTAACCGTCGCAAGATACAAGACAGAAGTACAAAAGCTAGACAGAATAAGACTGTTAACAACTTATCATTCCCGGCCTCCTCTGCCCCCCCCCCCCCTTGAGATTACGTGGGAAAGATCCTTGAGTCTCATTATTTGCCGACTAGGATAGTGGTTGTGCTTGTTGTATTATGCTAAGTGCGCTGATGCAACTGCTATTTTATAATCTGGTATAACTCCGCATTCTCTTGTTTCTCTTCTCCCTTTCATTTTTCTTTGTTGAACTGCGAAACAACTAGCTGGCGTGATTCTATCGCCGCGATGTAAAGAAGAACTGGAAACTAAATACAGTGTATAGTTTTTAAGTCGCCAGCCGCCTATAGCGTCTACCTTTATCACTGCCTTTGTCTTTTTTATTATCGCTTCTCGAACCTACTATTTTGCTTGATTATTCATCGCTAGCCTAATAGGCAAGCAGCCCTTATTATAAATTTACAAATACGCCCCTACCTAAACCTGCATCGCCTCTCTTTGCTTAGGCTCGCTGCTATCCGCTGAATCAGAGCTGTTGGAAGCTACAATACTCTGCGGCCTGCGTTTTATTTCTCTGAAATATCGCCTGTTTACTACCCTTCGCCTTGTGTTTTCCTTATAAATTTTGGTATCTCCGGTAGCGACGACGAAAACAACAACAATAACAGCAACACCCCTTAACGAATCAAAAGCTAACGCTTCACCAACCGTTAAAACCCGCTTACGCTCTATACCATACCCCTCCTTTCCCGAAAATTTACTTGCTGTAACGCTCAGCGCCTGACGTCATTATGACTTCCCAAGCACGTTCAAGGCATTTTTGGCTTCCCCCTCTAGCTGGCAGTGAAATCGGGTTCTGCTATGCCTGCACAACCGATTTCTATCTTACGCCCGAGCTGGCAAGTGACCCGATTTGTGCCAACTGCCAAAGCAGTGCGGTTGAAATTGTGAGTGGAGCAGTTATCTATTTATCCGTACACTTTGGTCTTGTACTAACTAGCCATCACACGTAGTTAACAGAAGGCAGTGACCCTAGATTACTGCATCAATATATCCCACCATCTAGTACGTCTGGTATGCCTAGCATATTCAACACAAACTCTACGGCCAATCAGCCCCCTCGCCCCTGGCTAAACAACGAATCTGCAAGTCATGAGCATGCCCAAGGCCAACGCCCGTCAAGTCTACCAGGGATTACTACTATTTTGGGCGGGCGAATTCCCACCGGCACAAACCAAGATTCTCCTTCAAATACCGCGGAAACGGAAACAAATCGCGGGGATGCCGGACCCCGCGTCATAAATTTATCTTTCCTGCGGCTACTCTCGGATCTTGCTGGTATGATAAGTCTGCCGACACCTCGTCCTGGGCCAATACAGGATATCAATCAAAGCCATGTCGCGCAGGGTCAAACACGCAGCCATGAACAGCATTCAGACAGTAGTGCCACTCATCGCCGTTCTGAACCTGCACCACAGAATGAATCTACTTACGATCGAAACCAAGAACATCAAAATGGAGGTGCAAGAGAGACTGAAGCTCGCTCGGAATCCAACTCCCAGCCACAGGAAGAATCAGACGACCGCCCGCGCACCTTTGAAGCAAATATTAACTGGGCCATCCCGATATTGTTTCCGCGGAATCTGACCAACAATGACATGACGTAAGTTGCCCCTATAACTGTTGATGGAACTGAACTGACGCTTTCCCTTGCCTTAATTAGTACTTCTACTGAACTACCCACACGGGTTGAACAGCTCATCCAAGCTACACGAAACCAGCGTACACTTCGAGCATTTAGCGCAAACCTCGAGAACTCGGAAGATGTGGATAATCTTGCAACCGGCTCAGCATTTCATGCGTACATTTCTGTGCGTGAATTGTTTAGTTTGATAGACCCAGGCCCCCGTGGTATATATGGAGATGCTGTATACAGCCAGGAGGGGCTTGATCGTGTCATTACACAGTTGATGGCTGCAGAATCACGGAATCAAGGGATTTGCCCTACTGCAGAAGATGCTTTAGCTAAGCTCGAGCGCCAAAAGGCTGACGAGGCTTTTATAGAAAGCCACAAGAAAGGCCTGGTGTGTACTATTTGCCTAGACCAGACGAAAATAGGCGATGACGTTATTTTCATGCCCTGCAAGCACTGGTTTCACGATGAATGTCTATGTTCTTGGCTTAAAGAACACAATACCTGTCCCATGTGCCGCTCTACACTGGAGGCAGCTCCACAACCTCCTCGTCCATCTTCGACATCATTTTCGCGGCTAGATGGATCAAACGCACCACGCGAAGAAAACTCCAATGATACTGCAGAAACAACAGCGGCAAATACAGACACCAGAAACACTACACCTCCTGCGGATTTTGATGGGAACACGATACGGCGATTTTTGTTTCCGTTACTTGGTGGCAGCATTGGCGCTAGTGCTGGCGATGCGCCTGGCAGACCCCGAGCACAGGCCGGATCAAATGGCGAAGGATCAACAGCGTCGGTGGCCGCTAGCTCCGAGACTTCCGAAAACAGTGAGCGAACATCTAATCGTCGCACTACAGAAGATTCTCTACGTGCATTATTAAGATCATTCGAAATCCAGATGCAGCAAATACCACCGTTTCCAACATCGGATGAATTAAATAATAGAGATGCTTCTCGGGAATCTGCCAATCAACGTGCGGCACCCCCCCGTCGAATCTTGCGACCCACAGCCCAAGACAATGATTTGCGAGAAGCTACTTCTGGTAGTACAGGGGAAAATCAGGATCGGCCAGAGACTGAAAGACAACCGCAGGCCCGTGTGCATACACTTACTAGCCGGGTCCCATTGTTCCATGTTCCGCCTCAGGCTGCCATGGGAATGATTGGACATCTACTCAACGGAGCGACAGATGACATGACAGCGACTGGCTTTGGGACTCATGTGTTTGTTATGCCTAGACTACGACGCCAAACATCGGAAGATGCCCTCAGCGCTTCCCGAGATAATCGACCTGCAGCCCCTGATGGAACCGGAACCAGTAGTGCCAGTGGTGCAGCTGAGAGCAATATCAGCGAACGAGGTCAAAATGACCCGCAGTGGACAGCTTTGAGTATGGAGGCCGATGAAACCCGTCAGCGCGATAGGGAACGCCAACGCCAGCGCCAGCGCCTTCTAGATTTCGAAGTTGAACAGGACCGAACAGGCCCACGACGCGAAGCTACTACAAATAGAGCAACGAGTCTGACAAATTTTTTCAGTTTTACGCTGGGAGAGTCTAGGTCCAACACACACAGTAACACCCAGGAAAGGGGTAGCCAGCATGGTGTCTCTCAACGGAGTCGAGAAGAACAGAATCCGGACCAGCAGAGCGAAAACCAACGGGATCAAAACCAACGGGATCAAAACCAACGGGACCAAAACCAACGGGATCAGGGCCAAAACCAGCGGGCCCATAATCAGAACCGACGGGATCAAGGGCAGAGTAATGCTAATGAATCGCGCTGGCCTTGGTTCAGGCGCATATCTTCCCGTCGAAGTGGAAACGGCGGAAGCGGCTGAGTTAGGACAGGTAAACCAAACAGACGATTGTGGCTGTATGAGACAGGAAACTTCTCACAGTATGTTATCTTGTCATTTTTCTTTTTGTTGATGGGACTTGGAGCCTGTCTTTGGTATTTGCTTTGCTTTTTTTCAATTCTTTCTTTTTTGATTCTTTTTTTGTATGAGTTTGAATGAGTTTCATGCACTCATGTTTTTTGGGACACCGCTAATAACGAACCATGTTAGATGGTTAGAGAAACGTGAGATCTTGATATTAACGTTCTTTTTTATCCTCTCTATTATTATTCCATTCTCTTTCTTGTCCGTCATGTTCTTTTATCCGTGATTCTGCTGGTGAGGCGGTTGCATAGAGATCCAGCTTATCACTAAACAGAAGCAGAATTGAAGACCTCTTTGCATATGTGTGTGTGTTTGTGTGTGTGTGTGGATTGGATATGCAGATTGAATATGATAGATCATTCGCATGTTAGTTTATCAAAGGTCTACATATATTAAATACCGAGGCTTGCCTTCTTTGCTTTATAACGCAAGCCCCATGCCGTCTCCTGTCCACCGATACAGCGAAAGAAGCTCTCGTCTGCGCTGTTGCGTCTCCTGCGGATCCGCCACTGCTCGTCCCCGGATCTGTGCTAACGCACTTCTCATAACCTTATTAAAGTTGCGCTGGTACTCAGTATTCAGCGTAACGACACACGCCTCATGTGCACGGATAATCGTCTCGCATGCCCGAGCCACCGCTGCTGCGCCGTCGCCCTGGGAAACTTGGCCGGCGATTAGTAGTAGAAGGAATGATCCCTGAAGTAGGTAAATACCAAAGAAGAAGGGCATGAATTCCAGTCCTGGGTCGTAATCTAGGATACGACTAGTGGCCTCGGCAGCTGCAATGGCGTGGGATGTGGCCGATGAAAATGCTGGCGAGGACATCCATTGGCTTGCGTTATCCAGCAAGTCGATGGGGTCCCATTTGTCAGCCAGCAGAATATGTAGTACGTGCATGACGTGGGTGCCGTAGGCCATGACAATGTGAGTCTGGATGTCGCTCTCGGACATGCGTGTCGGCGCAGAAGAGCCTGAATGCGCAGAATGGACTGAAACAGTAGGAGTGGGCGCATTAGAGCGTTGATCGCTGCGTTCAGCGCTTGTATGCCGCTGCTCAAAGCTGGATAGACTATGCTCATAGATTTCGAGGTGGTGCACCACGCTGGATATTTGTTTTGCACACTCTTGGCTCGCGCGGAAGGCTGGCCCAAAGCGTGGGTGGTTTTGCGCCTGGTGTAGCTCGACAATTTCACCAAGAATGGTCATGAGCGGTAGGAAGTATCCGAAGATGCTGTGCGAGGTGCATTCGTAGCTTGGGCCGTGTTGACTCCCTAGCAACGGACTATGTGTGGACGAGTGGGCTTTGGACCCTAGCCGCCCATCTGTGTCTGCACCTGGTGTCTTAGTAGACAAGGATGAGGAAAAATTCCCTTGCTGCCATGCAATCTCATCCATAGGCCTTAGCAGTCCCTCGCACTCGCGGTCTAGCAAAAATAGCGGGCGGTTATAGCACAGTGCAAGATGGCGGTCAACGGTATACGCAAGCCACCAAACCCTACGACGCTCCTCACGCTCCTCCTCTGTGTAAAACGCCCTGAGGCCTACGTCTTCTTGACCGGTAGTATTGGCATTACAAACGGCACCAGCTTCAATGTCGACATCGGCATCCCTTTCGGTGCACGACATGTGGCCACAAGACGGAAGTTCGCGGCAGAGCTTGAGCTCTAGGGCAAGGGACCATGCTCCGGTCCACCATCTCAGACTCGCACCTTTGTACTCACTTGCAGACACCATAGTAGCTAGGTGCATGTACGTAACCACATCATCTAGGGTTCTTGCGGTTCCGAACATACAAAGATCACTAGTCAAGGCGTCTATACCTGTAGAACTTGGAACTGCCACTCCTAGGCTGTCGAGTGTTGCAGCTACACTGTCTATGGAGTTGCTTGTAGCTGGGGTGGTGGACGGGCTGTAAACCTTTGGTTTGAGGAGGCTAATTGTGAGCTCGAGTAGCTTCTGGCAAATATTGCTGCGGGCTGCCGGGCTGCTGGTCAAGAGCTGGGCATCGCTAGTCTGAGCGGCGACCCAGAGCATGCTGGCTAGTAGGGCGGGCTGACACTGTCGAGGTTTAGTCGGATGCAAAAAAGAGTTCTTACGGAAGACATAGCCGAGAACGTACGGCGAAGTGGGGTGCATCATAGTGGATGAGGATGAAGCAAAGTAAAGATCAACTAGATCGCAGGCCAGAGACTGGGGGACAACGCCGTTAATGTGAGGTAGTAGAGGCGTGAGGACGGGGTATCGCAAAGAGTTTTGCTGGGGTCGGGATGGTTGCTGCGGTGGTTGCGGCTGTTGTGACTGAGACTGGGACTGGGACTGGGACTGTAGTTGCGGTTGTGGTTGTAGCTGTGCTGGTTGCTGCTGCTGCTGCTGCTGCTGTTGATGAAAGACCTGCTGAAGTGGCGGAGCAGGAGGTGGTTGCATGTGGGCAGCCTGGAACTGATGCTGAGTCGGAGGTGATTCCATAGGCATCCATGCTGGAGAGGTATTTCCGGGGCTGACATATCCAGGAAGTGAGTTTGTCCGTATATGAAAAGCATTGGTTGGGTACTGTGTAGAGTTGGGAGTTTGGAGTCCGTAAGGAAGGGGTTGATACGTGGAAAGGGAACCTTGCGGTCCACCAAAAGGAGAGCTAGATAGGATATGGGCACTTATGGGCTGTCTATCGTATGTATCAATAGTTCCGTATGGGCTGATGTGAAGTGGGTTACCGCTGGAGAGGTCACGGTTCATGATATTGTGGGTCTCAAGATGCGGTGCATGAGGGGAAAGATCTCCCATTGGATCAAAGCTCGTGTGCTGCTGTATTTGTAGAGGCTCTTCAGGGATAGATAGCTGTGACATGGGCTCCGAGTTTCTACGGGACCTGTGAGTAGCAGCTCTTTTCACCATCTTCCCGACCCGGCCCACAGGCCGACGCTGCTCAAGGAGACCGACCGGGCTGCTGCTGTCGCCGCTGCTTTTAGGAGAGACGATAGCCTCTTCTGAGCTCGCAGTCTGGGCCATAGTTTGAGCGGCAGCCTGGGCAGCAGCGAGATCTTTTCGGGAGACCTTTCCGCGTTTCTTTCGCTCTCGAATGTACTCACAGCCAAGGCCAAACTCTGTCGCATTGGATTAGAAAACTGTGTGTCACCAGATAACGGCCAAGGCAAGATAGGGGGACTCACCTATGCAATGGGCACATGGGTTCTGGCCATCGCACTTGGTTCGAAGCTGGTTACATTGGTCACATGCTCTGCTGATTCTCTTGCGAACAGTAGTAGAAGAGGCGGACTTGGAGCCCTTGGCAGCTGTAGAATTGTGTTGCCTCTTAGGCGCCAAGACGGAAGCAGCAGGATCTAGATGGGTTTCTGATGGTGGGTGCTGCGGCTGGTGGTGGTGGAGCTGGTGAAGAGGATACTGGGAAGAGGCAGCTGTTGGCACAGAGTCTAGGCTTTGGGTGGACTGTGTCATGCTGGCTTCGGAGATAGTGTTGGGGTGGTACACGGGGTAACGTTGGAGAGGGTTGGACAGCATGGCTGGCAGTTGAGTTGAGGGCACGGAACTAGGGGCTTTATTTCTTGATCTGCTAGTGGCGCATAGCCGGTTGTAGCCAGCTACAGATGAGTAGTAGTGATGAAGCGAGGGGGCATTAATGAAAGCCAGTCAGACGCAGACAGAGGGATCAGAGGTGGAAGAAGTAGATTAACGCCAGCCGGTGCCGTGGTAAGTTCGAAGAGTAAGTGACAGGCAGTGAATCAGAAGGATGCTGGCAACAAAGTCCGAGGAGACGTTCAAGGTGGAGGAGGTGGAGGAGGTGGAGGAGGTGGAGGAAGGAGGTGGAAAGAGGCAGAGAAAGAGGAAGGAAGTGAAATTTTGAATAAAAAATTAAAATTGGAAAAAAAAAGAAAAAAAGAGAACGAAACGGAAGGCAGAAGAAAGTTTTATACCACAAAATCGAGGCGCAAAGTTGATCTGAATGGAAAGAGATGCTAGAGCAACTACCCAAGTTAAAGACGAAAGAGAAAAGAAGCCAAGGCAAAGAAAGGCAAAGCGGAGATGGCCCAAATTTGGAAGCAACTACCGCCAGAATGAGCTTGTGTTCCTTTCCTCTTTCCCTCCTTCCCTCTTCCTCTTTCCCTCTTTCCCTCTTTCCCTCTTTCCCTCTTTCCTTTCCTTTCCTTTCCTTTTCTGGCCTGCTCCTTCTTAATCCCGATATTGCACGCTTGTGTGTCGTCGCCCTCTTCGACGCGGCGGGGCAACTAACACATTAACAAAAGGGGTCCCTCCGCCCCTCTTCTCCTGGGGATACGAATTAGCGACGGGCAGAAAGGGTAAGGCTTACATCGAATGTAACTGTGTATGTCTCTCGACATGTCTCTCTACATGTCTTTGTGCGTATCTCTGCTCCTAATGTGTGCGTACATATGTCATGGTTACAAGCATATGCATAGATGTATACATGCACGCGCATGTATGATAACATTGTCGTTGCGACTCTAGCTGGGGGAGGGGCAACACGAGAGCGCAGAAAACCGCACTAAATGTCTTGTCAAGTCTTGGACTAAAAAAAAAAGGCCCTTTCCTTTCCTTCGATCCCCCGGTGGCTCTGCCCTTCCATTTCCTCATCTATATCCTTCGCCGCTTCTCCGCACTCCTCGGTCGTGCAATGCCATCCTGCTCTGCTTTTGTTCCTCTTCTTATTCTACGGGCCCAGATCGATATAGACATGTATGAAAATCCGGGGAAGGCTAACTGGGGGAGGGAGGCTGGACCACCAGCCCCAAGGCTGTCAAGCGAAGATGGGATTTAGTACATATCCTTAACTAACTCCAAACCTGGGCGGATGTTTCTTCCTGTATCAAAATTGAGCCTGAATTCGCAGCATTGTACGGCTAGGCACGTAAACTTTATCTTCACGACGCGTCTTGTTGGCCAAGGTGGCTTGAAGACAAGAGGGTTGGCCGGTCTACCTGTGTCGTAGACATATGATATGGCTTGGGCTAAGCTGCTGCTGGATATGGATACGTTATATTTCATGTACCACTCACTACACCTACAGTGCCAAGCCCAATCAAGCCGTGACAAGGCACTAGATGTGCTGACCTAGCCACATACAGTAGTCCTGTTCTAGCTATCTATACCCTACCTGCGACTTCCTGTTCGCTCTGAATGAAGCATATCTAGCTAGCTCTTGGTAGTTGCTCAGTTTGATTTCTGGGGGTGGAGCCCTTCTTTCCTTCTCTCCAATCTGCTAAATCCTTCGCCCCACTTTATTCCTTGTATAAGGCCAGGGCTTTTCGGCCTTATTAAGGCGCTTTCTGCTGTATAATGAAGCAATAAACATAAAATAATCACAGTAAGACGCTGTCTCACCTGCATAGCATTGGTCTTTCTTTTGTATATTACTTGGCTCCCATTTCTCTTGCTTTCTGCTCCGCAGAATACTACCAGCCTACTTCTTTGTGCTGGCTGACGAGTTTTGGTAGTGGTGACGCTGTGACGTGACCTTGTAGGATTACGCGCTCCAATAGAGCTTCGAAGCCGTCTTCCTTCCCTTCGAGTCAAAAGTGTGGGGATGCAGGGAAATTTGGGGTAACAAAGGAGCCTTGGGCTCTGTGCTACTACTATGTTGGCGTTTTGTGGCCCTGGACTTCGAGTTGCGCCGTGATTTGGCCGAAGGAGGGGGTCAGATTCTCGGTGTGTGGCCACGTGAAAGAGCCGCTAAGAAAAAGAGAAAGAATGCCAATGCTAGGACTGTGGCATGTGCTAGGTGGTTCTGGACGATGAGGGCTTGAAGGTTCCGGCTATGGCTACGGCTATGGCAGTAGGCAGGTGAATAGGAGGCAAGCTATCTCCCCTTATTTTCCTTGATTTTTTTCTTCTCGCTTTACCGTGGCGCAACCGGCTGTTCACTCTTCCGACTAAACAGAAGACGAGAGAAAGCACCAGGCTTTTTCTAAAATTCGCCTGTGACGTCCTTTCATCTTTGTTTTCTACTTCGCCTCCCCGCTTTGACTCACGCACCTCTCCTTAAGTCGACTTGTAAACAAAGCTTCTGCCACTCTGACTCTTATTTTGATCATGAGAGCACTGCCTGTCCTTGCGCAATGCCCCCCGCTGGACTTATGTGTTTGTATGTGTATGACAACGCCATAAACCCGAACAAGCTCATGCAAAGAAGACAGCAAATTTGCTTGGCTAATTGCCTAATGTCGAGCTAGGAGGACATGAGCAACATCAGCAAGAACAAGAGAGACTATGGTCTTTTCTGCTCGGAACTTTCTTCGGAAGAACGGCAAACTCGGCAACGTATTATTAGGGTTATACTGAAGTAATGGTGTAAGTCTTAGGGCTTCACGTTATTAATAAGGCCTTAAGCTTGTTTTGTGCAACCTGACTAAAATGCAAGGTGTTGAGTATATAGTAAGATCACATATCCACGCGGGCTATCACCGTTTGTATAGATCGTGTTGCACACAATCAATTGTATGTCTGAGGGTCAGATGGCAGGCTAAGGATATGCAGTGCTGTCCGACTGCATACTCCTACCGGCATTCAGCCTCCTCTGTTACATCTTGGCAGCATGTCTCTCCTCAATGTGTCTTCTCACAGCAGCCTGGACCATTTGGATTGTGTCTCTCGTCTCAGCTACTGCCTGCTTCAAGTAGTAGCCTGGGATGAAAATCCAAAAGGCGTTGAGGAAGACAAAATAGCCGTAGAAATAGTACGTCTCGGGGCGGCAGGTTTGTACGTCGTACAGAATATCCATGAGGAAGACAATGCCGTAGTATAGCACGTTGCCGTAGATCTGGCCAACGCAGACGATAATCTGCAGCGGTAAACGCAGTGGATGATCAATAATGATGAAGATGACCAGAGTAAAGCAGATCGGGCCCCAAAGAAATGCAGTGATGGACTCCATAATGATCATGAAAGGGTCGCTGGTTAAGTAGCGCGAGTCGGAAAGGGAGTATTCTTTCCATGCTTGGGCTATGGGATGGCTTGAGCCGGCCAAGACGGCGAAATTGCGAGCGTAGAAGCCTGGCAGCATCATCGGTCAGTTTCTAGTACGCATGAAATACGACTGCATGTCAGACTTACCCTCCAAAACAAAGTGAATGCAGCCGCTGACTAGGAACCAGAGAACTGATAGAGTCTCATAACGCGATAGTTTGAAGCGGCGGGCAGTGAGAAGCGCTATGGATAGTACAGCAACAACTGAGGCTGAAAAGTTGAGCAGAATCTGGGCGGTCGATTGTGTGTTGGGCACGTATCCTATGATGTCGACACCCAAGGGGTAGTAGGGGGTGCTTGTGGCCATGGTAGAGTGAATGTGACGGGCGGCTTCAGTGGAGGAGGATAGGTAGAGAGTGAGAACTCGTTAGCCTCGTGGACAAGAGAGTAACCGTGGCATATTTATCAGCTCTGGACGCGCCCTCAAAGCCGCTTGATGCCGGTTTAGACCACTATTTCTATGTTGCTTGCCGGCATCGTTTTCGTTTTCGTTTTCGAGCCCTGGCCAGGCTTAGGGCTGTAATGAGGCTTGGCCCCCCGACTTAGGGATAAGATTGTGCTCTTGCAAGCCTTCTTTATATCCTAATGTCCCTTGAGTTTCTGCCGCGATCGAACTCACTTTTAGCGTTGGCGCCCGAATACGAATGCGGCGGGGGCTGGATTTCTGCAAATTCTTTGCCGCCCTAGAGCTTAGCACACTCGCGCCCCGAGAATTTGCAAGCCCGCAGACAGATGATTGGATTTTCAGCTTCTAGTATTGTATGGGTAGCCATGGTAGGCGTATACAAGTGATAGTTTGTGCTGGAGCTGTAGCTACCGACCTCGACTTGGGCTTGAGCACATCCATCGTTTACAGAAATTTCCAAGATCAAGCAAAGCTGAGGTGGCAGCCGGAAAGGACAGACTTTTTGCAAGACTGACCGTAGAGCTTCGATAAGAGACATGCACATGTTTTTCAAGCAGGCTTGCTGCTTGCCATCGCTCTGCAGCTGTCGCAGGACAGAAGTTAAAACATGAGAAAAGAATCAATGATGCCAAGGGCAAAACGCAAGGAAAACGAACATAATCAGCGGCCCATATCCATCTTTAGTGATGGGTTTACATGATTCGCCCTCAATCGTCCTCTAGTACTTTCAAGATCTATCCTCTGCAAGAAGTTTATCCATAACCTCGGGCCCTCGGTTTGCCGTATCGTGGTAGTCACGTGACACAGACAAGGGGTTATTACTTACCCTTGCTAAGGGTTTAGCAGGCAATTCCTCAATAGTGTAGTGGTGATCATACCTGCTTGTCACGCAGGTGACCTGGGTTCGATTCCCAGTTGGGGAGAGCTCATCTTTTTATGCTGCTGTGATTATGGTCCCCCCTGGGCGTTGGATATGTTTCAACGTCCCAGAGTTGAAACAAGAAGCATGTTTTTTTTTGGCACGAATTCGAGGTCGCCTTACAGCGCCAACAGCGCCAATATGTTTGTTTGTCATTATGCTATTTATCTCATCCTTGCTGCTCAGACGGCTCCCCCTGCCCCCTGCCCTCCCCTCTCCTCCCCATCCCCCTCCACCCCTTCTTGGGAAAGATCCCATACAGAATCACGACAAGTTACGCGTGGCCCTCCAAAGGAGAGACAAGAAGACGGGGAGGGGGAAGGGGAGGATGAAGGGGTTGAAGACTGTTTCCTACTGTCCAAAGGCAAAGGTTACAGCGTAGGAGACTAAGCAAGACCAAGTTTGGCTAGATGAAGATCATGGAAACGAGATATTTTCTAGGATCACGGCGCCAAGACCATATTCTTCTCATAGAAAAAAAGGACGTGCATATTTCCCTTCTGTGTGCTTCTAGACAAGCTGTCGCATGCTTGGACTAGAAGAAAGGGCCCCAAGTCTCAGAGAGTGACAAGATCTAACATAGCAAGTCTGAGAATTAACGCTGCACAAGCCGGGGGAGGCATGAACCAGAAAGGCAAAGCGGCTGAAGGGCTGGTAAAGAAATAGCGGGTATACATGCGTATCGCGCGTATGTAGCCTTGGACCTTATGGACGATAAATACATTCAAGTTCAACTAGCTTTGTACCTACCCACCCGCCCTCGTCCTGTCTTGGGCAAACTGACGACAATCCAGGTAGAGCCAAGAGGCCAAGAAGCGAAGGAAGACATCAGCGAAGCTTGTATTGCACAGCAACCTTGATTGTTAGAGCCGCATCATGACATCGCAGGAGAAGGTACGAGCCGTGACAGCTAAGCTTAAGACGGGCTAGAGTTGGAAAGTCGGAGTTGAACCCACCCAGAGGCGCGGCAATACCTAAGCTTCTGAGTCCTTGGCTCGCCGCCCTTTGAATTTCCGCACCCAGCGTCTAAGTAAAGCTATGTTATGTTGTCCGTTCTCCCAAGAAACAGAGCCGGCCGCTGTTTGCAACCCACGAGCATCTCGCAAAGTCTGTGCCAAGAAAACGGCGACTAGTCTCTGAAACGTACATGGTCTCCTGCTTCCCCCCGGTCTGCCGGTCAGGGAAAACGCTGTTTTTAACATACCTAGCAAGCCATTGTTCGCGTGCCACTTGATGGTGGCGATCTACACTTTCGAAACAAAGGAGCATGTGTGTGGAAGAAGCTGGAGATATCAAGTTGTATAAACAAAAATCATGGAAGGCTGCTTTCTTTCCTTCATTTTCCCTTTCTTATTTCTCATCTCTTGCTCCTCTTTTGTGCGGCCCCCTCCCCTCCTTCCCCTTCGCTTCTCCATGTAGTAGGCTGGTCCTCACATCCTATACATATCTTGTCTTTTACTATCTATCTCCTCTCTCTTTTAATTTTCGTCTTCTTGCTTCAACTCTTCACGCACAAGTGCTGGTCACTTTTGCTACAACCTTAGAGCAGTCCCTCTTAGCAACTATACACACTTGCACAATGGAGCAGCCCGGTCTACCTGGCGGTAGCCTGCCACGGTTTGTCTATCCTTCCATTGCTCTCTGCCCTTCCTAAGACCTACCACTAACATTGGCCACCCACAGAGCTCCTCCTCGTCGTAGATCTCGTACTGCCACCCGAGGCCCTGTTAACAAACGTCAGAAGCGGGGATTCGCCATCCGCGAGCGTGACGAAACCTCCGGGCCTGACTCGGCATCTGACTCGGAATCTGATTTGGAAGAAACCATTGAATCAGATCATGGTCCTGGACATGGTGGTGGTGGTGCTGGCGGCGGTGCGCCTCCGCCTGCCAACACTCTTCCTCCAGCTTCTACACCATCTGTTCAGTCATCTACTACCTCAACCTCCACAAGCAGGCCTGCAGCAACGCCTCCGCCTAAAACAACCCCACCACCTGCAACAACTACCCCTCCCGCAACAACTCCCCCGCCAGCGGTAGCAGCACCAGCGCCTGTTGTGGCCCCCCCTCCTGCAGAAGCGCCCCCGCCTGCTGCGTCTGCCGCCTCGTCACATCGTGGCCTAGTTCCGGTTCTACTGGAGACACAAAGCACGCTGTCGACTACGACCAAGTCGACTCCACCCGTGCGGTCGGAGCCACCAGCGGCTACTACACCAGCCAAGATCATAGCCGAGCCCCAGACAAGAAATCCAACGTCCACCCCTCCTTCTAGCTCCTCCTCGTCCTCGTCTTCCCGCCTCTCACCCCTGCCAGCCACTACCACCACAACCACCAAGCCTGCTGGCGTTGTTCTCCCGAGCGTGCCCTTGATAACGCCTCTTCCTGAAGATATCGTTGCGCCTGGGAGTAGCATTCTTCCTCTTACCTTTTCCACCGTAACCAACATACAAGACAGCCTCTCAGCCACCGAGACACCCGTTGGAGAAGCGCCTACTGTGGGCAACAGCACAGTCAATGCCGGTATTGGTATTGGCACAGTCAGTAAGTTGCCTATACCCCATTTGCCTGTCCTTCCTCCCTAGGCTCTGCTAATATAACGTCCTATTTTAGGCGGGCTCGCTGCCATTGTCGGCTTCATCATGATTCTTTCTAGATCGTATAAGCAACGGTCTAAACTACGTGGTGGTTCTCCTGGCGCCTCCATGCGCAATGGCTCGCCACTGCCCACCGCCAAGCCCGGCCCGTTGCCTGGAACATTTGAGCCTTTCAAGCCCATCATGCTGCCGCCCGGGATGTCCTTTACCGTGGTCCCTCAGCCTGGCCCTCCCATACCGCGCGCTGCCTCGCCATCTGCACCGCCTCCCGCTATGGTTCCCAGTATGAACATGTCAGGTAGTGCCGGCTATGACAATCCCTCGGCTGGCACATCGCCGGAAAACCCGTTTATATCGCGACAGGAGCTAGACTACAGATCCGGTGGCGGCAATATGTCTGACGTCCAGATGCCGCAGCGCATCGCAGGTGGTACTACGCGTGCGTCATCGATGTACCCCGACAACATCAACATGTATCCCCCGCCAAACGCCCCGCTACCCGACCAAGTACAGGAGTTAGGCTCGGCGTCTAATTATGCGTCATACCAGCCCTACCAGCAGCAGAACCCGCGGTTTTAGAAAGATGGGGGGGGGGGGGGCTGGAGACGGGCGCTAGCGTTGGGGTGATGATCAATTGGAGTGGTCTTAGTCATGTAAAGCGCAGGCATTGGTCTTTTCGCAATGTGTTTCCAAGTATTTTTTTATTTAATAAGTAGAGATTATAATACTATCTTCTTTTCTTTGGTGCTCAAAAGCAAAAGCAAAAGTGCAGCTAAAGATTATACAAGGTCCTTTGACAGCTTAGCTTAAAGTCTAGCCGATCAAGCCTTGTCTTGTATGCATTGCGTAGCCACAAGTGCTCTTACGGTTATACGGGTGGACGAACAATCCACGAAATCTAGCCGTATCACAACACCCACAGCCTTCACCACATGCACAAAGTCTGGTCAAACGACTCCGGCGTGTACCCCAGTGCCAGATGTCTGCGCGCCCAATATGCCCGTGCATCTAGTCTTGCCTGTAGAAACGAGTTTCCAACACGCTGTGGATTCATGATGCGTGCCAAAACGCTGTAACGCTGCTCATCAGTGCGGCCATCTTCGGGGCCAACAGGCACAGGGCTCACGCGTAGTGGGCAGTAGATAACTTCGACAGATGACCGGTCGTGCGTGTCGCGAGTCTGTGATGACGAGTCAAGCGATGGTACGGCAGATAAGCCGGGAGGCGGCGACAAAGAGGATGGTGGGTAAGCGAGGCAAAAACGCGAGCGTACAGAGCGGCATTTGGGCGAGGGCACGGAAGATGAGAGCTCCTTGTCGTCGCCATGGTCATGGCCGCTGTTGGCATCATCACTATCACAGCCCTCGTAGTGACAGTCATCAGTTCCATCTGCAGGCTCGGACCCCGAGACAGACCGGGTCTTGCTGTGCCTATCAGACTCTGAGTCGCAATCGGATGAGAGCGGCTCAAGCTTGACCGCCGGCTCCAGCTCCTCTGAGTCGTCTCGCTCGATAGACGGCCAGATTGTATCAGCTACTGACGAGCCTGAGGGGCTGGACAGACTGGATAGGCTGGGCGAAACGGTAAGACTGGTCCTACCCAATGGTCGGCATGCAGCTTTCGCTTGGCGCAGAATGTCGTCAACGCAGATGCAGCCGTTCACCAGCACACTGCGAGTGCTGGCAAAGTGTTCTCTATGCAGGTGTGAGCAAGATCATCGAAATAGCAAGAACGGGCCGGCCTGGTATGGCTAGAAGTGAATGTGCTGGGCTATTCTGGACCCAAGGCAGACTGACTTACTTGATCTCTGCATGTGGGTAGTGATGACCTAGAGCTGACATACGGCCGCTCACTGCAGGCCAATGAGGCTTGCCGTCAATGATGTTTTCGAGAATGCACGTGGCGAGATCGACAGTGGCACGGGGCGTCCAGGCAGGGAGGAACGTGAGAGGGGTAGACGACATGTTGTGGCGAGAGAAAAGAACAAGATGAATAGAACGTGGGAAACGATGGCACTGGCAGTGGCAGATACCGTGGGTAGAAAGGCATGCACAAAGACTAGATTGGCACGTCGCAGGTCAGCTGCGGCTGGTAGCAGATATAGAACAGCGGATTTTGGGATTTGGCCGGCCACTCAGCTTCAGTTTCGATGAAATGCACATCCATAGATATCCACGTACGTCTCCACTGCCGACATTGGCAATGCGATGAAAATCAGTGCTGTCTGCTTGCAATTGTACCCATAGGATGAAACTGGACTTGGAGCAAATAGCATTGGCCTTGCTGTCTGTTTGCCTCGTAGCAAGTTCAACCTACTAGCCTCCATGTGACATGCTGCTTTCATCACGATCCTCTCATGGCGTTAAAATCATACACATACATTGTCTTCCTAGATATACCATACAAATTCGTACACTCTACCCAGGAATCATCTCTCGTGTGAGTCTCATCCTGTCTATTCCCCTTGCTTCTTCCTCTTACTTCAGTCTCTAGGGGGGCGTCTCCTCTCTTCCTCTACGCAATTCTGCCTTTCTCACAGGCAGCTTCTCTAGCATCGACCCTGTATAGCCCAAGTGGTCCTGCATAGCCGAAATCAGCCGCTGCATCTCCATCTTCATATCATCCGCATCGCAACGGCCCTCCATGACGTTTCCTGTCGGTGCATCGGGTGCCATCGACACTTCAAACGGCACTAGTGATGCGGCAAAGTCCGAGTATGACGCGACGCTAGACGACACCGAGTCCTGCCTCCAAAAGGCCGGCGGCTCTGCCGCTGAGCTGCCATTGCTACGATTTGGTTCACGGCGGTGTAGCGGTGGTGAGTCATTCTCATCCAGCTCTCTATCGGTATCCCGGCCCAGGTCTTCGTACATGCCGTTGTATCCTCCTGTAGTATATTCAGTGTTGTTGCTGCTGCCGTGAGTTGCTGCTGCTGCATTACCGTTGCTATTATTATTGTTGTTGTTGTTGCTGTGGTGGCCCATATCCTCCGGTATCAGCAGTGAGGGCAGACGATCTGTCCGCGATTCATCAGGGATAATCATCGACGCCTGTCTCTTGGCATCATTAAATGAGGGTATGAATATCCCCGATTCGCGATCTACACCATTTGCATCCTGGCCCCCTGCCAAAGCATTTGAACTTGCTTTTGCATGGCTTTTTGGTTGCTGATACTGTGTGTAGTCGGTCATCTGAGATTCCGGACGCTCATAACGTGCCTCATCCAGATCAATATACAGCGAGGGCTCGCGATCCGTGCGCGCACTGCTGGTGACATATATCGACGGCTCGCGATAACCATCATTCAAGTCGGGAATCTCGATTGTACCGTCGTCGTTCTCATGGTCCGCCTGGTTCCCAGCGTCCGAATAGCCGCCGCTCTTGCTTGTGTTGTTAGTCGCATTAGCCAGCGCTGACGTAGTGTTGGTATCGCTGACATAGAGAGAGGGTTCCCGTGGTCCCCCTGAAGCAGCCGTAACATAGAGCGATGGCTCCCGGGGCTGAGATGACGATGAGACATAGAGAGATGGCTCTCTGGTCGTATGTGGTACTTCAAACCGCCGTGATGTATGCTTCTCCAGCCCGAATCGCTCTTCTGTGTCGCTTGCAAAGGCTGCATCTGACTGCGACGTTGAAGGCCGCGAATAATTATCCTCAACGAAGCCCTCGTCCAAGTCAATCAAACTCGCTACCGATGCTCTATTGTGTGGCTGTCGCGAGATCGACAAACTTTGCAGAGACACGGCCGACGAGTTTGCACTTGGTCTACTGTAAACCTCAGTTGGGGGGTTGAATGCCGGTGGCAGAGACGGCATTGCATCTTCATGATTATCGGGTTGGCCAGACCCGCCACCAGCCATGACCGGGAAAGTCCAATCCTGGGTTCTACGGTTATCATGCGGTTGCGGCTTCTGACTTGCACGAATTGTATCAGATCCATGTGCATCCGTCCCCGCGCCATCATAGGATAGGTCTAGATTAATGAGCGACTCGCGAACGGTTTGCCCCTGCGAGTGATCACGGAGAGGCAAATCCGAGGTCATTGGTGGGCTTTCTCCCCGGCCGTACCATGCGCGGGCATTGTCGCGGTAGTTTGTCAGTGTATTTGGGTCAAACACCTTTTCTAGTGGTGCCGTTGGCCCCTTCAAGTTCGGTGGCCTGCGACGGCGACGTGGCCCATTTTTCTGCGGTGAGGGAGTCTGACCTGGGAAGTCGACACCAGGCCCGTAGGCATCATAAACTGCCGACGCATCAGGATCATCGGTGTCTGGGGCTTCCTTCATAGTATTGAAGTTCCAATCATCCATAGCAGGCATCGGCGGTACGTCTTCGAGTTGGCCCTGAGCACCACCCATAGCAAAGAGCGATCGTCTGCTGCCGCCTTGTGTTTCCCAGAGACGGTAAGCCTTGACCAGTTTTGAAAGTGAAGCCGTGGGAAAGCGGTCCTCGGTATCGGCAATATACGGATGTTGTTGGATTTCTTCTATGCGTGGTCTCATAGCAGGATCATCGACAAGACAATATGCCACCATATCCTTGAGCAGGTCCGAGTACTGGTCGCCTTCAAGCCGAGGGCAATTGTTTTTTAGGAACTTTCCAATGTTTGGTATATTCTGTAGTGTTGTCGCATTAGGTGGCAATCCAGATGCAACTTCGTAAACCATAGAACCAAATGCCCAAATATCAACCTCGGTTCCATATGCAGCTGATTCGAACAGCTCTGGTGCCATCCATTGCAGCGTGCCAGTAACAGTCGACCGCTTGTCAAAGCGTGTGTTTATAATGCCAGCAACTCCGAAGTCGCACAGTTGTACTCCACCAGCGTCTGTGACCAGCACATTGGCACACTTGATGTCTCTGTGGATAATGCCTTCTTTATGCACCCACGACATGGCCTCGGCAACCTCGCGCAAAATGGGAATGATCCATTTCTCAGGAAGCCCGCCAGTTGGTCTCATCAACGTGGCCACGCTACCGCCAGCACAATACTCCGTGACCATCCAGATGGACTGGTCTACTAACAGCGAGTCAACCACCATGTTTATATTGCGGGCACCGCTACTGTTCAGCATCTTCAGCGTGTTGACCTCCTTAAGAATATCGCTAAAGGTGTCAGAATTGGTGGGGTTCATGCTGTCGCCCTCCTCAATGCTGATGATTTTGACTGCAACAAGCTGTCTGGTGTCGCGGTGTTTAGCCTTGTACACACGGCCAAAGCTTCCCTTTCCAATGAGCTCCATTAGTTCGTACGGCGGGATTTCCTTGCCTTGCGCCGTCATTTCTTTTAAGATAGTCGACTGCATCTTTTGCGCGTCCATGACAGCCTTCCGGCGGACGTCTGTCATCTGACCAGCCATGAAGTGAAGGGCTGCCATGGCTAGAGCTGTAGGCTGTGTATTGCGTTCTGGGGGGGGGGGGGGGGGGGGGGAGAAGAAGGGGTTTCGT